>SKCR01019368.1:0-64050 GCA_019454045.1 Zanthoxylum bungeanum | reverse complement strand
TAGTTAATTTGTACAACAACACCGTGATCTGTACAAATAGTGACGCTATGGGTCATATTATCCAACATAAAGCTAGGCTTTTAACAGAAAGGTATCGTTATCAACATTGTGTTGATTACGATTCAACCTTTTACCTGTTGCCACAGTAAATCCATTTGGATAATGCAAGTTATTCGATCCATGATTGGATTATAACAAGCATTAGGTTCTTAGAATTATCGTTTTGATATAATCATAATGGTGTATGATTTAATTCAAAACGAAAATAATTCTTATGTATATAAGGAGGTTAGTGGGAGCGCACTGACAGTGGCTGTCCTATAAAATAAAGATAATACGTCATTTCTTGGAAATGATATTCCCATAAAATAAATATCGGCGAAAGCTTGGCTTTCGAAATACTCTCCTAGAAACCGTACATTGAAAAATGTACAAGACCTGGTGTATCTTACGCTTTGAGCATATGGATTCACAAACAGGCCAATCCGAGTGATAGTCACTGGATTAATGTTAAGAACATCCGTTAGTATCATAGAGAACTAAGGATGTTGTCTTAGTCTATGGAGAAGGAGAACTTAAAGTGACTGGGGTCACTGTAGCAAGTTTCCTATAACCGATAAAAACGACTAAAAGTCGCAAACGATACTATACAGTTTGAATAACGGTACAGTGAGCTGGAAATCTTCCATGCAAGATATTGTTACCGAATAAACAATAAATGCGGATTATTGTTGCAGCTGAAGCAGCAATAGAAGTCATTTGGGTCGATACAAATCTAATTAGATTAGATATAGTTCTGTTAGCGGCTGAGCTAGGCGTCAGCACAGGCTAAAGAATTAATGGTCTCATCGACGATCCAGATATATACTTCTATATCATCTGATTCATTCGGATCATACATCGTGGCGATGTGATGATCGTATAAATTGCATCAAACGATCATCATACAAATCCGCTGACGAAAACATTTTCTCAGCAGTTTGAGCCAACCGTACATAGTTCGGGTGTGAGACACTTGAGTGACTGGCTATGTGCCAAGTGGGAGATTGTTGGACAAAATGACCCATAGCGTCACTATTTGCACAGATCATTGTGTTGTTGTAGCAAATTAACTATGTGACAAAGGAGATTGTACTCTCATCATTTGTGATTAGATCACCTTAGATGTATAAATGAAGAGAGGTTCATATGATTAGTTCCTGGATTGAGAATGATATGAGACAGTATCAGTCCACGAAGGATTAATCATTAAATATCCCTAGTCGTAGTATTATCGAGACAGGACATTGATAATGCGGAATAGGCTAGTATTGCACTTGTGCGCGTTGTGAGGGCACAACGGCATAGTTCTCATATATATAAGTATAGGATACTTATGCAAGTGCGATAGGAGGTTGTGTTTCACCGATGGTACGGGAAACAGCTTCGCTCTGGAAAGACCCCTCGGAATCCCATTTGTATTATGACTATGTGTCTATGGGAGGCCGAAATCAAGGTAGGTGTGTATAGTCTTAACCTGAGACTTGCATCGCTAATACTTACGATAATCGATAGACTTTGGTCTTGGTGGTACAGGGCTTTAACCGGTTCTGCGTACACCACTTCTGGGTTTATCATAGAGTCGTAGTGTATTGGGTGTGATGTCGAGACGGAAGTATCACTTCAGTCATAGTGGAGATGATGTCACGCAGGATACGGTATTAGTGCTCTTAAGTGTTGGCCGGCCATCGGGATATTATGACAAGGTCATGTATATCCGATTATAGAGACTAGTTACCAGACATCCGACATGTGCTTCGGACGGGGCAGACACTTATCCAGCCCCAGCCCTAGCACGTGACTATCTGATACTGGGCTGATATACACAATACTACGGTATACTACGCTTGATACAGATCATATTCCCGTAAGAATATTTCTGGAGAATTGGGTAGGCATGGCGCTTTGCTAGAAGCCAACCTTGTCTTGTAAATCGGTATAAACGTAGTACGAGGTACTTACGTGTTCGGATAGTCCGACGACCGTATTTACTGCCAACATATCCGGAGATCTCATGGGTCGCTTCCTGAAGATTCATCGATGACGTATGACTCGCACTTAATTAATTTGGGATTAATTAGAAGAGAGAGAAAATTAATCTGGGATTAATCACGGAGATATTTTATCTGGGATAAAATATTAATTAAAGAGAGAGAACGATTAATTTGGAATTAATCGATAAAATAATATATTTGATATATTATTAGAAATTGGATTTCGACGCGGAATTAAAATTAGATTTTAATTCGGGCGAACGAATTAATTTAGAATTAATTCGTTAGCGACGTGAATAGTGATTTCGCTAGGCGTAATCATTTAATTACGACGCAACAGAAAATTCATTAATTTGGAATTAGCGAACCCGAGCCCGACATTGTTTGCGAGCGCATTCGTATTTCGAATGCGAGTACGGCACGCACGTCAAATCGAGCATCGCAAGTCACATCAAGCGTCAAATCAAATGTCACTTTGAGTGATGTGACAAGTTGTCACTTGATTTGAGTGATTGGTGTGGTAGTTGAAAAGCAATTATTGCTTTTTGCTTTTTGACTTTTTGATAAATGGAAAATGATTTGTGTATTTGTTATTTGATTTTTGGAAAATCAAATAATATATATATAACATTTCTTTTTCCTTTTTCTCTCTCCACTCTCACGATTTCTTCTCCCTCCCTTTTCCCTCTTCTCCTTCACGGTTTTGGAGCCGTTTCTTGTTGTTCTTGTTCTGGTTTGACCGAAAAAATGAGAAGCAAGGATGAAGATAAGGTGCTAGCACACACATGAGTCTTCCTAAGGTGATAAGGCAGTGAACACATGAGCTTGGATTAATTTTTGGAGCTTGAAGCTTTGAGCTTCCATGGAGTCATCAATGGCCGATCATGGAGGAGACCACCGCCATCAAAACCGAGCAGCCCACTGCCTTGGGCGAGCTTATGGAGGGAGCTTGAAGGCTTGTATTCTTCATTTCATCAAAACCCATCAATGTGAGTATGAATTCCGCTTTACTCCTTGATGTATTCATGTGTTTTCTTGCTTGATTTCATGATTCTTGGGACCTATATTAGAACTCTACATCGACCTCATACCAATCCAAGATCATCACGTTCTCGCACTATATCTTAAGAAGTTCGGCGACTCGGATCTCGTGTGGATTACATAATTCAGTATAACAGAGCAATGGGCCAAGCACTTCAACAAATGGCTCAGAATTTGCACATTGATATTCCAGAATTTCCTGACCCGCCAGAGGATGATAGCGAGGAGGAGGAGGCCGATGACTGAACTCGGGTACTATTGTTCCCTTCTTTTAATTTATGCTTTGTAACGTATTGGGGACAATGCTAGATTTAGGTTTGAGGTGTGGGTATTTGCTTTTAACTTTTTCAAAATTTCGTCAAAATTTTTTTAGTTTATGTATTTCGTGTGATGCATTTTTTCATTCCAGCATTTTTATCTTTTGCATTTTGTGTGATTGTGTGTGTTTTAAATTCGAAAAAAACCCAAAAAAAATTATAAAAAGTCCAATGATTTGATTGTTTGTTTAGTTAAAAAGTTTTAGGAAAAGATAAATGATAATTTCTCTTTTATCCCTATTTTGAATTTCACATCTAGGTCAGACTCGTGCGCACTTAAAAAATAGTTTTGTAAGCAGTTAGATTATAAGTAATTAACAAAATGATTAGTTAAAATAATCAGTGGTTGATGAATGACCATTTGCCTGAGTTTCTGTTTCTGTCTACAATTATTATGTGAGGTAAAAAAAAAAAAAAAAACCGTCTGAGATCTAAGTAATTAAGTCCGTAGGGGTGTTTTAACACCTAGTGCCCTAAAGCCAACTGGTTTGGGAGTCACTGGCCTAAAGCTCGTTACATGGATGGAAGATGTTGAAAATATATATATATATATATATATATATATATATATCTGAAGTTTGAGTAATTAAGTCCGTAGGGGTGTCTTAACACCTAGTGCCCTAAAGCCAACTGGTTTGGGAGTCACTGGCCCAAAGCTCGCTACATAGACGGAAGATATTGTATATAAATAAAAATAAAAAAATAAAAAAAAAACAGAAAAATCACATACCTCACCTGTGCTGACTATAAAAGATAGAACAATTTTAGATATTCAGGTTGGTTAGACTCATTAACTATTGAGAGTTGAGATGAAATCACCGAGTTGACGACTTAGAATCGAAGCTGTTTGCAGAATTATTCACACACACACTTTGAGTCTGATTTAGATATGTTGTTCAAAAGAAAGGATTTTAGTTGAAATATCCGTTTTGAAGGTTCCTTTAACTTTGATGCTAGACATTCTCTGAGGACATTATTTATATATCTATTATTTTATCTTTTTGCTTTTGTGTGTATTAGTTTTATTTTCTTTTTGTTTTTATGTGCATTAGTTCCACTACCTTTTTACTTTTGTAAAACGTTTGTGGGTATCGTTGCTGTAAACCCTCACGAGACTACAACTCGTCCACTAGGGACACGTAAGGGTTTAAAGGCTTGTTGCATACGCTAAATGCAACCGTGTTCCCTACGAAAGTGGTTTAGTTTAATTTTATTTTTATGTTATTTTATTTTGTGTTTTGCTCGAGGACTAGCAAAATGTTAGGTTTGGGGGTGTGATGAGTGGTAATTATATCACTATTTTTCACTCATCTGACCTAATATTTTTTATAGTTTCTTGAGTTTTGTGAACGTTTTGATGTGTTTTATTGTTATTTTGCAGATAAATAAAGTTTGGGAAGCATTGGAAGCAATTTTGGGCCAAAATAGACAAAAATGACGGAAAAGGGCATTTTAGTAATTTGACGCGTCGCGACGTCTAACGTGCGCCGCATTCATGCTAACCTGCACCGGTGAAACATGTCACAATCTGAGTGGTCCACTAAAATGTGTCGATGCTAACGTGCGCCGTATCTACTAACGTGTGCGGTGCCACGTGCAACATCAGAACAGATCATGCTAACATGCGCCGGGACACGTGTCACAATCCTATGGTGCTGAAACTCCGCGTGACACGTGTCATTTTCTTAATGGACCGAATCATCTGCGGATTACCTTCTGTCATGTGTCAAGATTTCATTGGACTGAATCTTACCGCGTGCCATGTGTCGCAATTCTATTAGGCCGACGAAATCCGCGTCAACAGTCAACAAATCAACACGCATTTGACCAGTCAACCTTGTCTCGCGTTGCGACGCACGCAAAACTTTTGCGTCAACACGCATTTGACCAGTCAACCTTGTCTCGCGTTGTGACGCACGCAAAACTTTTGCGTCGCGACGCGAGGCAGATCAGATGTCTATAAATTGAAGCTTTCTGCACCTCATTTGGTGTGCTTTCCTTGGGATTTTCTCCCTGATTTCAAAGGATTGCATCTATTTTTGTATATATTAAATAATTAATTTATGTATTTTTATTTTTAATTTTAATATTAATTTCAGTATTTTATTTTTTTTATTTTCTTTATGTTTTGTAGTTAAATTTCCGCAATGGTAAAAGGTGAAACATTTAATATAATTATCTAGGTAAATCTCACTTAAATATAATTTATAAATTATAAATAAACCAGATTAATTAATGTCAGACTTTATTACCGCCTATATGGTCAGGTTAAATATAAATTACTTTACCGCCTAAATGGCTGGTCTTTATGTGACAGATAATTACCGCCTATATGGCTGATGTAATTGGACTAAATGGATTACCGCCTAAATGGCTGGTTTTAAATGGTTAACATTATTAATTCCTGAGAAAGCAAAACAGAAAATAATTTATATATTATAATAAGTGAGATTCCTAGATAAGAAATATTAAATGTGGATCCTATAACCCCAAATTTTTATTTTTATTCTAGGGAACTGATGAAAAACAATATCCACACACTTAATAATTGATTTTCTTTTTATGGGCAATTATTTAGTTTGTTTATTGAGTCTTAAGCTTAATACTTCTTGTTAATTGGCCATTAATAAGATTGATTTGGTAAAATTAAAATGAACTTGACTAAGAGATTTTAGGTTTCAGCCTTAGATTTAATAGCCCACGAACTTCCTTGAGGATAGATAACCCTTTAAAAGATTTCCTTACATGATAGACATATACATGTCGGGCGGGGGTAGCCATAATTGGAACTTAAAATTAATGAATCCAGGTAATTTGGTTGAGATAGACATATGGTTGAATTGGGTTATACTGGGTATTTGCATCTGACCATCGACTGAGGCTTTTGCATATCTTCATGTTTCAGGTTAGCAAACTAATTTATTACACATATATAAGAGAATCAATTCATCTTTATAATAATATTGTGTAGAGTCACAACCCTAGATCTTTGAGTCTTTTGTTATTTTCATTAGTATTTTCTTTTGTGTCTTTAAGTATTTTATTTATCAAATCCACATTCAACCAACAAAAGCAATCATTCTCTTCTCCCTATAATTAGATACAAGTAAATAAATAGTATCAATAATTAATAACAATAGTAGAAATTAAGTCCTCGTGGGATCGATATTTTTATACTACTTGAACGATACGTGCGCTTGCGTTATACGTGTGTGTTTACGCGGTCACCAGTACCACGTCCTTACCAATTTACAAAACATTGTTTGCTTCTAGCAAAGCACCGTGCCTACACAATTCTCCAGAAATATTCTGTAGACGAATATGTAATCTTTGTCAGACGTAGTATATGTAGTATTGCGTATTACGATCCAGTATCGAATGTCACATGTTATGCCTGGGGCTGGAATTATGTCTGCCCCGTACGAAATATATATCGGATCACAAGCAACTACTCTCTTTAATCGGATAATCATGACCTTGTCCTATTATCCCGATAGCTGCAATATATTAGAGAGTACTAGTTCTGTATCACTGCGTGATCATCATCTCCATATGACTGAAGTGATACTTCCATCTTGACATCACACCCAATACACTACGATTCTTAGTATACCCAGAAGAGGCGTACACAGAACCTGTTAAGGCTCCGGACGACCAAAACCAAAATATACTGATTGTCGCAGGTATTAGCGATGCAAGTCTCAGGTTAAGACCAAATACACCTATCGTGATTCGGATTCCCACAGATACATAGTCATACTACCAATGAGATTCTGATGGGTCTATCCAGAGCTAAGTTGTTTCCGTACCATCGGTAAACAGAACCTCCTATTACACTTATATGAGTATCCAATACCCAAATATATGAGAACTATGTCGTTACGCTTCCATAACACGCACAAGTGTAATATTAGCCTATTCCACATTATCGATGTCCAGTCTCGATAATACTACGACTAGGGATATTTAATGATTAAACCTTACGTGGATTAATATTGTCTAATATCTTATTAATTCGGGACTAATCATATAGACTTTTATCATTTATATATCCGAGTAATCCAATTACAAATGATAAAAGAGCAATTTCCTTTGTCACATAGTTAATTTGTACAATAACATCATGTTCTGTACAAATAGTGATGATATGGGTCATAATTGTCCAACAATCTCCCACTTGGCCTATAACCAATCACTTAAGTGTCCTACACCTTAACTATGTGCGGGTCGCTCAAACTTCTGCTAAGAAACAACTTTCGTCAGTGGATTTGCAAGCTTATCATCTGATGCGATTTATTCGATCATCACATCGCCACGATGTATGATCTGACAAATCAGATGAAATAGTCTAAGTATATACTTGGATCGTTGATGAGACCGCGGTTCCTTAGTCTGTGTTGTAGCCCAGCTCAGCTGCTAACAGAACTACACCTAATCCAATTAGGATTATATAGATCCAAAAAGCTTTTTTTGCTGCCTCAGCTACAACAATATTCTTCTTTTGTTATTTATTCGGCAATAGTATCTTGCTTAGAAGATTTCCAGCTCATTGTTCCGTTATTCAAACTAAATATGTACCCTTATTGCGACTTAAAGTCGTCTTTGTCGGTTTGGAAGCTTGTAGCGGTGAACCTAGTCACCTTAAGTTCTCCTCTCCCCATATTCCCAGAAAGCATCCTTAGTTTGTCCAAGATACTCAAGGATGTTCTTTATATCAATCTAGTGACCATCACCTGGATTGGCCTTATAGCATCTACATATGCTCAAAACATATGAAACATGGTGGTATACATGGAATCCATTTCGAACTTCATGGCACTTTGCCATATAGTGGAGTCGATACCTCGTATCACTTCCCCAAACGTAGTCGATTTTGTATCCTCAATAAGACTAATATTTTCATGAGGTGAGATCAGAAGCCCATACCTCTCATGTTATTTTCTGACTCTCTCCGACCTACGCGGTTCTTATGTATTCGAAGATTGTGGAACAGTCTCATCCCTGATGAACTGTTCGTGTTCCATTAAGGATCGGTGCCTGGAACAGTATTACTCTGATTTTCATCGAGTCTTACTTTCCTCCCACTTGCCACTGCATTTAGGTATTCCTCTTAGGAAAACCGCATGGAGAGCAACAATTACATTGTTCTCTTGTGAGTTGTATAAGTATTATACTTTGGTTTCACTATGACAACCTTCAAATAGGCACTTATCCGATTTGGGTTTTAGTTTGGTATCATCCAAACATATGCTCAGCATTCCCAAATCTTCAGGAATGAGAAACCCGATTTCTTTCCTGTTCATATCTAATATGAAGTCTGTCTGATAGATTTTCATGGAACCTTATTCAAAATAAGTATTGCACTGTTTAATGTGTATCCTCAGAAGGAAATTGGTAGCTCAGAGCGACTCATCATTAACCTTACCATGTCCAACAAAGTTCGGTTTCTCTGTTCGGACACACCGTCAAATTGAGGTGTCCTGGGAGGAGTCTACTGTGAAAGAATACCATACTCTTTCAAGTAATCTTGAAACTCATATGTTTAAGTATTTTACATTATGGTCCGACCGTAATGTTTTTAATACTTTTATCGGTTTGTTTTCTTACTTCGTGTCGAAACCCTTTGAATTACTCAAAAGTTTCTGACTTGTGGTTCATAAGATACACATAACTGTAACGCGATGCCACAGCCGTAAAGGTTACAAAGTATTCAAATCCACCTCTAGCCTAGCTAGACATGGACCCACTTATGTCACTATGAACGAGGGCTAACAGATCGGTGGTTGTTGCACTTTTACAAAGTAAAAGGTTTTTTAGGCACTTTGCCAAATGAACTAGATTCGTAGACTTCATTTGAATTAGAATCAAATCCATCCTAGTATCCACTCTTCGAAAGTGTGGATATACGAGTCTTGTTAATGTGTCCCAGACAACAATGCCACTTATAAGTCTCAACTGATTTATTCAGTTTGAGATTTTGTTTGTCATATTATATGTTTGAGATTAATTATATTCTAAATATAAATATTGTTATTCACATCTAATGTGCTTATCTCAATATCATCTTTATAAACAAAACACTTAGTGTTCTAGAATATAAAGGTATTCCCGCAACGGGTTAAACTAGATATAGAGATAATGTTTCTAGTCAAACTAGGTACATTATAACAGTTTCCTAATTTAAGTACATGCCCAAAGGGCAGTTCCAAAACTTCATTTCCCATAACCAAAACAGCGACTCTCGTCCCGTTTCTGACTCGTAGTTCAATCTCATCTGAAGCCAGTCTCCTGCTAATCAGCAGATCCTGCACATCAGTACATATGTATGTACCACATCCAGTATTAAAATCTAATTTTAAAACTGGTAGTGGACACGTTTATTACAATCACAAACATTCCTGAAGTCGGAGCCTTGTCCGCCTTCAATTCCTTCATGTCTACTTTGTCCATACAGCAGTCACACATCCAGTCACCCCGTTTGCCACAGTTTAGGCAGAAATCTTGGGATATGTAATTTGTCTTCCCAGAAGAGTGAGAAGATTTTGCCTTTGCCCCTTTTAAGAAGCTCCGGCTCTGCCTCCTTGAGCATAGCCATCAACTCTCCAAGAGTTTTCTCTTGGTCTTAATGAACCTGCCCCAGCTATCGGGTAGAGACTGTAAGATCAAATCTTTGGAAGTCTCAGCCTCGTAGGTAATGCCCAGCTAACCTAGCTATTCGATGTCAGCAATCATCTGCGACATCTAGTGCTCGACAGATGTACTCTCTGACATACGCGAGCGAAAGAGCTTCTTTTGCAATTCGTACTTCTAGGATCTAAGGTTAGATCTATGAAGATACTTTAATTTCAACATCATGATATAAGGATCTAATCCTTAGTTCTGACGACGGAATTAAAGAGTCATTGCGGCAAGCATATCAGATTGAGCACTAAATTTATCATCACGATGAGTCTTCCAAAGCTCATGCTCTACTATTTGCTCAACTCCGGGCTTAGGCCCGAGAGTTCGTTCTATCAAATAGAGTAACTTCTCAACTCCCAGGACTATCTTGAGATTTATTTCCCAATATGAAAATTAAAGCCGTAAAAGTAATTTTTTTCACCTAGGATTATGTCGTTTGACGCTAATCTTTCATTTATAATGATTGCTATAGTCCAACTATCTAATCAACGATTTCGGGTACAATCAGATGTAATGATTACTATAGTCTAACTATATAACCAACTATAAATGATCGGTTAAATTCAAATATATTGATTACTATAATCCAATTATATAACCAACTATAAATGAAGTAGTTTGAATACAGTTCAACTGTTCAATTAAAACAACAATTGAATATTAGTCCAACTAATATATTTATAAATAATTAATGACGAAAAATGAAATGAGCGCGTATTGGCAAGTATCTAAACGAAATTACAAATTTAATACTTGCCTCCCACTATTTTTCGGCGAGCCTCTAACCCTCTGTGGAGTACTCGGGAAACCTAGTTTCCTAGTGGGCTAGAATCCCGTTAAATAACACACAACCTTGACTTTGGCCAATAAGCTGTATGAAATGTAACTAGGTAGATCTCTAAGATCAATTGGATCTCATCCAATTCCTATATCCAGAAGGTGGACCTCCAAGTCCGAAACATATATCCAATATATGCCAATATATCCAATATATTGCCTAACCTTTTTCCTCTGAATCAATTAAGCCTTGGCTTTGGCTCAACAAGCTTAATGAAACCAGTTAAGCGTGACCCATTGACAATGGGAAAGTTTCGTAATCGAGGCCGATGAACAAGAAGTGACCTTGACTTTGGCCAACAAATCACAACTTACCCAAGGCGTACGATATGGAACAAATCCTTCATGATTCAAATACATCCGCGATGGACAAAGGTCTTGACTTTGGCCAACAAACCAATGCCAATCTTGGATCTTGAGAGAGAATCACTCAATGGAAGGAAAAAAGGCTTAATATGAAATGAGGGTTTTTGTCGCGATTTGGCAACCAATATATTATCTTTAATTAGGTCTCATCATACACCCTTAAGCATGCATTCTAAAAGCATAATAAGGCGCGATAAAATTAATAATGATATGCGGATGGATATATAACAAATTGTTCCTAAAACAAATCTATCTATTTCCTCTCTCCCGCTAGCACTATTCATACTTCTACCCAATTACATAATACTTCTAAAGAAACCTCATTTACATTGAGGGGAATTGGTGAGAATAGAATTACAAAGAGAATAGAGATAATAGGCTGGACACGCAGGTCTAATTTAATAAATTCTAAATTTATTACAACAATTTCCAAAATTGCCCTCACCCTTCTAATATCCATCTGATATACATTATTCATTCATACATCCAAGTATTCACACAAAGCATGTTATCAATCAATCTAATCCAATTAATTAATCTTTGAATTAATGAGCATCCAATGTTCAAACAACGATTTGATTTGCGCGAGTCCAACTCGTTTAAGAATAAATACTCAAAGTACGCATTCTTGAATTATATCGAACTATAATTTTAAATCCAATTTAAATTATATTCAATACTAATTCATATTTAATTCTAAATTAAATAATTACACTTTTAAAAGTGCCTTTTAGACTTGGATTCCAAATCCAATCTACATGGGTCTCAAAGGCCCAATTAATATCCAATACTTTTTAATTAAAGTCCAATGGGCTTTTAATTAATTCTTTAGGCATGGGCTTTGGCCATTATGGATCAAACCGAAGGTGCCAAGGCCCAATAAGGAATCACCCTTATGCTATAAAATCAATTTTGGCCCATTAGGCCCAATTAAATTTTTAAAGGCCCAATTATCATATTTGGACTTTATGGAAATGGTTTTAGGCCCAATTGGATCCAACCAATTATCCTAAACCAAACTTGGCCCAACCAAGCCCATTAAGCCCAAATACAATAAATTAAATTAACTCATTATTCCAAATTACAAATTAATTCAATTAAAGTGTAATTAACATAATTAATCAACTAATCTAATGTTTCCAAAACACTAATTAATCCAATTAATCATGCTCTACATTTTCAATTCATGTCCAACACAAATTGAAGCAAAATTAATTCCATAACATGCTACATAGCTCACGGCAAAGGCAAGAATTCATCATGCAATTTGATTTCAATCTAATTAAATCAACATTTAACATACAATTCATGCCATCAACACATCCAATTGTTAATTTTCAAAAAATCACCATGAGCAACCTAGGGGATACATTCGGCCAAGCTAAGGAAATTGTGGATTTTTGATCTAATCAATTTTTCTCAATTCCTAATATGTACAAATCCAATTCAACATCATCCAAGCTCAACCAAACCATCAATTTAAGAAAATACATACTCCAAACATAAATTCCCAAATTAAAGTCCGCAAATCCTAGATTTTCAAATCAAACTTAGATCTCTCTGATACCATTGTAAGTGTTCATAGAACATGACAAGATCGTCTAAGAGTGATTCGTGTGTGAATTATCAAGTGAGTTGCGGAATTAACTTACATTGATTGGATGAGTTTCAAAACTTTTTCCATGTATTTGATGAAGCTCCAAGCTTTCTTAAGTGTTTCCAACATTTTGGTGAGTTTCCCTATCACCTTGATTCACTCCTTTATGTGCTAGCAAGAACAAATTTTTGAAAGAAAATTTTGCCCTCCAAGGAAGCAAGTGTTCAACAAAGTGAGAGGAAGAGAGAGATAAAGTTGTTTGATATTTTTGATTTCCAAAATCAATTCCCAAAAGTCAACAAGCAAAATGTGTATATACTTTTCCAAAAAGAAAAATCAAAGTATGTTGTGTAAGATTCATTAAAGGCTCTCAATAACTTCCTTCACCAAAAAATGACTAGTGATGTAAGTTGGTGGGCCCCACCTCTTAAATTCAAAATTCAAGTGGCTTGCTCAACACACTTCGGGCTCAGGTTCGTTTAATCCGATTAGACGAATTTTCCGTCGCGACGTAATTAAATCCAATTAATTAAATAATAATGCCTCGTAAAATTATTACGGAATTCGCTTACGAATTAATTCCAAATTAATTCGTTCGCTTGAATTAAAATCCAATTTAATTTCGCATTGAAATCAAATTTCAATTAATATATCCAATATATTATTTTAGCCCATATAAATAAATTAAATAGAAAAATCCAATTTAACTATTAAATTTATTTTACCGATTAATTCCAAATTAACCGCGTTCTCTCTTCTCGACGAATTTAATCTCAAATAAATTCTCGACGCAATTAATCCCAGATTAATTCTTTCTCTGATAATTAATCCCAGATTAATTCTTGCCGTAATTAATCCCAGATTAATTTTCTCTTTCATAATTAATCCCAGATTAATTCTGTTCGAGTCAAATCTCATCGGTGAATCTTTGGGAAGCGACCTAAAAGATCCCTGGATATGTTGGCAGTAAATACGGTCATCAGACGATCCTAATACGTGCGTACCCGGTACCACGTCCTTACCGATTTACAAGACATGGTTGGCTTCTAGCAAATCACCGTGCCTACCCAATTCTCCAGAAATATTCTTTAAAGGAATATATAATCTTTGTTAGACGTAGTATACGTAGTATTGCGTATAACGATCCAGTATTGGATGTCACATGCTAGGCCTGGGGCTGGAATCTAGTCATACTATCAGATCTCTGGTATCTAGTCTCTATAATCGGATAATCATGACCTAGTCATATTATCCCAATGACTACAGTACTTAAGAGTACTAGTTTCGTATCCTACGTGATCATCATCTCCATATGACTGGAGTTATACTTCCATCTTGACATCACACCCAATACACTACGATTCTCAGTATACCTAGAAGAGGCGTACACAGAACCTGTTAAAGCCCCGGACGACCAAAACCAAAGTATATTGATTGTCGCAAGTATTAGCGATGCAAGTCTCAGGTTAAGACCAAATACACCTACCCTGATTCGGATTCCCATAGACACATAGTCATACTACCAATGGGATTCTAAGGGGTCTATGTAGAGCGAAGCTGTTTCCGTACAATCGGTAAACAGAACCTCCTATTACAATTGCATGAGTATCTAGTATCCAAATATATGAGAACCATACCATTACGCTTCCATAATATGCACAAGTGTAATACTAGCTTATTCCGCATTATCGATGTCCAGTCTCGATAATACTACGACTAGGTATATTTAATGATTAAACCTTACGTTGATTAATATTGTCTCATATCTTATTAATCCGATACTAATCATATGGACTTTTATCATTTATATATCCGAGTAATCCAATTGCAAATGATAAAAGAGCAATTTCCTTTATCATATAGTTAATTTGTACAACAACACCATGTTCTGTACAAATAGTGATGTTATGGGTCATAATTGTCCAACAAGCCAAAGTCAAGGTCACTTCTAGTTCATATTGTGGATTACGAAGCTTTCCCACTGTCAATGGGTCCCGCTTAACTGAAATCATTAAGCTTGTTGAGCCAAAGTCAAGGCTTATTTGATTCAGAGGAAAAGGTTAGGAAATATATTGGATATATTGACATATATATTGTATATATGTTTCGGACTTGGAGGTCCACCTACTGAATTTAGGAATTGGATAGGATCCAATTGATCTTAGAGATCTACCTAGTTAAATATCATACTGCTTATTGGCCAAAGTCAAGGTTGTGTGTTATTTAACGGGATCCTAGCCCACTGGGAAACTAGGTTTCCCGAGTACTCAACAGAGGGTTAGAGGCTCGCCCAAAAATAGTGGGAGGCCAGTATTGAATTTGTAATTTCGTTCAAATACTTACCAAATACGCGCTTTCAAATTATTTTCGTCATTTTATATATTTATATTAGTTGGACTAATATTTTATTATTTTTTGTAACAGTTGGACTGTACCCAAAATCGTTAATTGAATAGTTAGACTATTGCAATTAAGATGGCTAGAAATGTCAATGTTAGGGACATTATCATGGGCGAAAATGTCTTTAATGGTGTGAACTTTCCTGACTGGGATATGAACCTCATGATTGTCCTGGGGGCTGAGAGATTGCTCTATACGATAGAGACACCTCTTGGGCCTAAGCCCGGAATTGAGCATCTGCTTGAGCTTGAGCTTTGGAAGACTCACAGTGATGACAACTCAACTGCTCAATCTGTCATGCTTGCTGCAATGACCCCACAATTTCATCGTCAAAACAAGGGATTGGATCTCTATGAAATGATGTTGAAATTGAGGGACCTTCACCGATCTAACCTTAGATCACAGAGGTACGAATTACAGAAGAAGTTATTTTGCTCTCGCATGTAAGAGGGTACATCTGTTGAGCACCATGTATCATAGATGATTACTGACATCGAACAGCTGGGACAGCTAGGCATAGTCTTCGAGGCTGAGACTTCCATAGATTTGATCTTATAGTCTCTTCCTGACGGCTAGAGTGGGTTCATCATGAACTACAATATGATGAACCAAGAAAATACTCTTGGAGAGTTGATGGCAATGCTGAAAGAGGCAGAAACATAGCTTTTAAAGGGCAAGAAGCGCGAGGCGTACTTCGCTTCGACATCTCAGAATGCCAAGGCTTGGCCGAAGGCTTCTGGAGGTGTGAAGAAGAATAAGAAGAGAAAGGGCAAAGCCAAATCATCAAAGTCTTCTGGAAAGGAAAATGACAAATCCCAAGATGTATGCCTATAGCGTGGAAAATGGGATCACTGTAAGCGTGACTTCCGTGAGTACAAGGCGCACATGAAGGAAGTGAAAGCGGGCAAGACACCAGCTTCAGGAATGTTTGTTATTGAAATAAACATGTATACTTCTTGTTTTAAAAATTGGATTTTTGATTCTGGTTGTGGTACTCATATATGTACTGATGTGCATGATCTGCAGATTAGCAGAGACTGGCTTCAGGAGAGATCGACCTCCGAGTTGGAAATGGGACTAGAGTCGCCATTTTGGCTGTTGGGACCTACATTTTGGAACTGCCCTCGGGGGATGTACTTAATTTATCAAACTTCTATTATGTACCTGGTTTGACTAGAAACATTATATCTATATCTTTTTTAACCCAATATAGGTATACTTTTGTATTCAGAAACACATGGTGTTTTGTTTATAAAAATGATTTTGAGATATACAGTTCTGATGATAATAATAGTCTTTATATTTTGAATATAAATCAATCTTAAACATATAACATGACAAACAAAAGCTTAAATTAAGTAACAAAGATGAAACTTACATGTGGCATTGTCATCTGGGACATATTAACAAGACTCGTATATCCACGCTTTCGAAGAGTGGATACTTGGACGGATTTGATCCAAATTCATATGACGTCTGCGAATTTTATTTATTAGGCAAAATGCCTAAAACACTTTTTAGCGGTAAAGGTGCACATGCCACCAAACTGTTAGCCTTTTTTCACAGTGACGTATGTGGACCCATGTCTAGCCAGGCTAGAAGTGGATATGAATACTTCGTAACCTTTACGGATGATGTATCGTGTTAAGGTTATGTCTATCTTAAGAGACACAAGTCGGAAACTTTTAAGAAATTCAAAGAGTTTCGACACGAAGTAGAAAAACAGACCGGTAAAAGTATTAAAACATTACTGTCGGACCGTGGTGGAGAATACTTAAGAAATGAGTTTCTCGATTACTTGAAAGAGTATGATATTCTTTCACATTGGACTCCTCCCGAAACACCTCAATTAAACGGTGTGTCCAAACGGAGAAACCGAACTTTGTTGGACATGGTAAGGTCGATGATGAGTCGCACTGAGCTACCAATTTCCTTCTGGGATATGCATTGAACAGTGCAATACTTATTTTGAATAAGGTTCCGTCAAAGTCTATTCAACAGACTCCATATGAAATATGGACAGGAAAGAAACCAGGTTTCTCATTCCTGAAGATTTGGGGTTGCTGGGCATACGTTAAACGTTTGGATGGTACCAAACTAGAATCCAAATCGGATAAGTGTATATTTGTATGTTATCCTAGGGAAACCAAAGGATATTACTTCTACGACCCACAAGAGAACAAGGTATTTGTTGCTCTACATGTGGTTTTCCTCAAAAAGAAATTCCTAAATGCAGTGGTAAGTGGGAGGAAAGTAGAACTCGATGAAAATCGGAGTGATATTGTTCCTTGCACCGACTTCCTAACGAGAAACGAACAGTTCATCAGGGATGAGACTGTACCACAATCTTCTAATATACAAGAACCGCGTAGGTCAGAGAGAGTCGGAAAATAACCTGAGAGGTATGGGTTTCTGATCTCACCTCATGTGGATATTAATCTTATTGAGGATAATGAGCCGGCTACGTATGAGGAAGTGATACAAGATATCAACTCCGCTTTCTGGCAAGAAGCCATGAAGTCCGAAATGGATTCCATGTACACCAACCAAGTTTGGACACTGTTTGATGCACCAAAAGGCGTAAAGCCTATTGGTTGTAAATGGGTCTTCAAGAAGAAGACGGACATGGATGGCAACATACAAACGTACAAATCTAGGCTTGTAACGAAAGGGTATCGTCAACGACATGGTGTCGATTACGATGAAACTTTTTCACTTGTTGCCATGATTAAATCCATTCGGATAATGCTTGCTATTGTTGCATATTTCGATACGTCAAAATCGCTTTCCTTAACGGAAACCTTTTGGAGGATGTTTATATGCAACAGCCTGATGATTTTATCATACCAAAATATGAAAACAAGGTTTGCAAGTTAAATCGATCCATTTATGGATTGTATTAAGCATCGCGTTCTTGGAACCAACGTTTTGATGAGATCATAAAAGAATATGATTTCGTTCAAAAGGAGGATGATCCTTGTGTATATAAGAAGATTAGTGGGAGCACACTGACATTCATTGTCCTTTATGTAGATGATGTATTGCTTATTGGCAATGACATTCACATGCTACAATCGGTGAAAGCTTGGCTTTCATTAAAAATCTCCATGAAATATCTGGGAGAAGCAGCTTTTATTCTGGGAATAAGGATCTACCGGGATAGATCTAGAAAGCTGCTTGGACTCTCCCAGATCTCGTATATCGACAAAGTGTTGAAGAGATTCAACATGGATCAGTCTAAGAGGGGACTGTTACCAGTGTCACATGACGTCTCTTTATCTAAGGACATGTGTCCTAAAACTCAAGATGAGAGAGACAACATGAGTCGGATCCTGTTCACTTTTGCAGTCGGATCAATTATGTATGCCATAATATGTATGTGACCTGATGTCTCGTATGCTTTGAGCATGTGTAGTCACTATCAGGCCATCCAGGTGATGGTCACTGGGTTACGGTTAAGAACATCCTTAAGTATCGTAGACGAACTAAGGATGCTTTCTTAATCTATGAAGATGGAGAACTTGAGGTAACTGGGTTTACCGATGCAAGTTTCCAAACCGATAAAGACGATTGTAAGTCATAATCCAGGTACATATTTAGTTTGAACAATGAAGCAGTGAGCTGGAAACCTTCCATGCAAGAAACTGTTGCCGATTCAACAACAGAAGCAGATTATATCACTGCAGCTGAGGCAGCAAAAGAGGCAGTTTGGATCCGTAAGTTCCTAATTGGATTAGGAGTAGTTCTGTTACCAGCTGAGCCCGTTCCTTTATACTGTGACAAAAACGGGGCTATAGCGAAGGCTAAAGAACCGCGGTCTCATCAACGATCCAAGCATGTACTTCGACGTTTCCATCTGATTCGTGAGATCATACATCGTGGCGATGTGAAGATCGAGAAGGTCGCATCAGATGACAACATTGCAGATCCGCTACCGAAGGTTATTTCTCAACATACGTTTGAGCGACATGTACATAGTTCAGGTGTTAGATACTTGAGTGATTGGCTATAAGACAAGTGGGAGATTGTTGGACAATTATGACCCATAGCATCACTATTTGTAAAATACATTATTGTTTTTGTACAAATTAACTGTGACAAAGGAAATTGCTATTTTATCATTTTGTAATTAGATTACTTGAATACATATAAATGATAAAAGTCCTTATGATTAGTTCCGCATTAATAAGATATGAGACGATATTAATCCACAAAGGTTTAATCATTAAATATCCCTAGTCATAGTGTTATCGAGACTAGACATCGATAATGCGGAATAGACTAGTATTACACTTGTGCATGTTATGGAAGCGTAACGACATAGTTCTCATATATTTAAGTATTAGATACTTATGGAAGTGTGATAGGACGTTGTGTTTACCGATGGTACGGAAACAGCTTCGCTCTGGATAGACCTCGCGTAATCCCATTGGTAGTATGACTATCTGTCTATGGGAATCCGCATCTGGGTATGTGTATTTGGTCTTAACTTGAGACTTTCTTCGCTAAAACTTGCGACAATCAATACGCTTTGGTTTTGCTCGTCCGGGATTTTAAAAGGTTCTGTGTACGCCTCTTCTGGGTTTATTGAGAATCGTAGTGTATTAGGTGTGATGTCAAGATGGAAGTATCACTTCAGTCATATGGAGATGATGATCACGCAGGGACAAATAACTGGTTCTCTATTATATTGTAACTATCGAAATAATATGACAAGGTCATGATTATCCGATTATAGAGACTAGTTGCTTGTTATCTAATATATGTTTCGTATGGGGCAGACAATATTCCAGCCTCAGGCCTTGCATGTGACATCCGATACTGGATCATAATACGTAATACTACGTATACTACGCCTGACAAAGATTATATATTCCTTAAAGAATATTTCTGGAGAATTGGGTAGGCACGGTGCTTTGCTAGAAGCCAACCATGTCTTGTAAATCGATAAGAACGTATTAAAGGGTACGCACGTGTTCGGATAGTCCGACGACCGGATTTACTGCCAACATATCCAGGGATCTCATGGGTCGCTTCTCGAAGATTCACCGATGACGTATGACTCGAACAGAATTAATCTGGGATTAATTATGAGAGAGAGAAAATTAATCTGGGATTAATTACGGCAAGAATTTATCTGGGATAAAATTCAAATAGAAGAGAGAGAACGATTAATTTGGAATTAATCGATAAAATTAATATATTTGATATATTAAATGAAATTAGATTTCATAAACAGAATTAAAATTTGATTTTAATTCGGGCGAACAAATTAATTTAGAATTAATTCGTGAGCGACTTTAATAGTAATTTTGCTAGGCATAATTATTTAATTAAATTTGATTTAATTAAGTCGCAACGGAAAATTCGTTAATTCGAAATTAACGAACTCGAGCCCGGAATATATTTGCGAGCCCCCTCGGATTTTGAATCAAGTGGGGCCCACCTCAAGTCACATCACTAGTCAAACATTTACCTTTATGGTGATGGAAGTTAGTGTAGATTTGATGATAACTTGTTAAACACATTATCTTGATGTGTGATAGACTCTTACCAAATTTGAGATTTGGTATATGTCTTTTAACTTTTGTAAATTAAAACAAGTCAACACACTTCTCACTTTCTCTCTAAGGGTCGAATTCTTCTCTTTTTCCTCTCCATTGGCGTGAAGCTAGGCTTCTTGCTAAGTGATTTTTGTTTCAAAAATCTTAAGTGCTAGCACACAAAAGGGTCAACAAATGTGATAGGGAAACTATTCCCATTGAGTTTGGAATTCAAGTCAAAGCTTGGAGCTTAACCATACATATCAAAAGGAGTTTGGAGCACTTCAAAGGATTCAAATTTTTGAACTCTCTTACAACCAAGAAACCGATCAATGTAAGTTATTCCGCAAACTTCGTTGTTTAATCACACATCTTTTATGCTTTATTGATCCTAGGCATGTTCTTAGAGAACCCAACAATGGTATCATGAGCCAATTTAAGCATGAATGAATTAGGGTTCATAACCTTGAATTTGGGTATTTTGCTTGGAGCATGATTTTATCAAATTGATTGTTTGAGTATGCTTAGATTATTATAACTAAGAGTTATGCATGATTAATTTTATGAAAAATTGATTGGGTTAATTTTCCCAAATTTGGTTACCTTGGCCGAATGTGATGAACCCTAAGCTCATGGTGATTTTGATTTTTAGACCATTGGATGTGTTTAAAATGCTTGGATATATTGATTTGTGATTTAATTTGATTGAAATCAAAATTGATGAAAAATATCCCATGATTGTCGTGAATGAAAGAGCATGTTAATGACTTGATTTTGTTTCAATTGTGTTGGACATGAATTGAATATAATAAAGCATGATTAATTAATTAAATTGGTGTTTTGGAAATATTAATTTAACTAATTAATTATGGCTATACACTTTAATTAAATAAATTATGATTTTTGGAATATTGGAATTTAATTAATTAGGCTTAAATTTGGAATTGGGCTAAAATTGTTATATTTGGGCCTTATGGGCTTGGTTGGGCCAAGTTGGTTTAGGACAATTGGATTGGATCCAAATTGGGCCAAAACCATTCCATAAAGTCCAAATATAATAAATGGGCCTTTTAAATTTAATTGGGCCTAATGGGCTAAAATTGATTTATGGAAAATAGGGTGATTCCTTAATTAGGCCTTGGCATTTGGGTTTGACCCATATTGGCCAAAGCCCATGCCTTAAGAAATTAATTGAAAGCCCATTGGACTTTAATTAAATTGACATTGGATGTTAATTGGGCTTTGAGACCCATTAAGATTAGATTTAGAATCTAAGTCGTAAAGGCACATAATTAAGTGTAATTATTTAATTTGGAATTAAATAGAATTAGTATTGAATACAAATTAAATTGGATTTAAAATTGTAGTTCGATATAATTAAATAATACGCACTTTGAGTACTTATTCTTAAAACGAGTTGCACTCGCGCAAATCAAATCGTTGTTTGAACATTGGATGATCACTTAATTCAAAGATTAATTAATTGGATTATATTGATTGAATAACATGCTTTGTGTGAATACATGGATGTATTGTATGAATAATGTATATCGAATGGATATTAGATGGGTGAGGGCAATTTTAGAAATTGTTGTAATAAATTTAGAATTTATTGAATTGGACCTGCGTGTCCAGCCTTTATCTCTTGACTCTTTGTAATTCTCTTCTCACCAATTCCCCTCAATGTAATGAGGTTTCTTTATTGTATTATGTAATTGGGTAGAAGTTAGGATAGTGCTAGCCGGGGAGAGGAAATGGAGTGATTTGTTCTAGGAACAATTTGTGAGATATTCATCCGCATATCATTATTATTTTATTTATCGCGCCTTATTATGCTTTTCGAATTCATACTTAAGGGTGTATGATGAGACCTAATCAAAGATAATAAATTGGTTGCCAATTTACGCGAAAAACCATCAATCAAATATTAAGCGTTTTCCTTCCATTGAATGTTTCTTTCTCAAGATCCAAGATTGTCATTGGTTTGTTGGCCAAAGTCAAGATCAACGTCCATCGCGGATGTGTTTGAACCATAAAAGCTTTGTTCCATATCGTATGTCTTGGGCAAGTTGTGATTTGTTGGCCAAAGTCAAGGTCACTTCCTGTTCATCGACATGGATTACGAAGTTTTCCAAGGTCAATGTATCCCGCTTAACTGGAATCATTAAGCTTGTTGAGCCAAAGCCAAGGCTTAGTTGATTCAGAGGAAAAGGTTAGGAAAATATATTGGATATATTGGCATATATATTGTATATATGTTTCGGACTTGGAGGTCCACCTATCGGATCTAGGAATTGGATGAGATCCAATTGATCTTAGAGATCTACCTAGTTAAATATCATACAGCTTGTTGGCCAAAGTCAAGGTTGTGTGTTATTTAACGGGATCCTAGCCCACTAGGAAACTAGGTTTCCCGAGTACTCAACAGAAGGTTAGAGGCTCGCCGAAAAATAGTGGAAGGCTAGTATTGAATTTGTAATTTCATTCAAATACTTGCCAATATGCGCTTTCAAATTATTTCTTCATTTTATGTATTTATTAGTTGGACTAATATTTTATTATTTTCTTGTAACAGTTGGACTGTACCCAAAAATCGTTAATTGAATAGTTAGACAATTGCAATTAAGATGGCTGGAAAGATCGAGGTTAGAGATATTATCATGGGAGAAAATGTCTTTAATGGTGCGAACTTTCCTGACTGGGATATGAACCTCAGGATTGTCCTGGGGCTGAGAGAATGCTCTATACGATATAGAGACCTTCGAGCCTAAGCTTGGAAATGAACAGCCGCTTGAGCTTGAGCTTTGGAAGACTCATAGCGATGACAACTCAACTACTCAATCTGTCATGCTCGCTGCAATGACCCCTCAATTTCGTCGCCAGAACAAGGGATGGGATCCCTATACTATGATGGCAAAATTGAAGGACCTTCATTGATCTAACCTTAGATCGCAAAGGTATGAATTGCAGAAGAAGCTCTTTCGCTCTCGAATATCAGAGGGTACATCTGTCGAGCACCATATGTCACAGATGATTGCTGACATTGAACAGCTGGGTCAGCTAGGCATAACCTTTGAGGCTGAGACTTCTATAGATTTGATCTTGTAGTCTCTTTCTGACAGCTGGAGCGGGTTCATCATGAACTACAATATGATGAACCAAGACCGTACTCTTGGAGAGCTGATGGCAATGATGCGTGAAGCAGAAAAAGAGCTATTGAAGGGCAAAAAGCGCGAGGGGCACTTCGCTTCAACATCTCAGTCTCCCAAGGCTTGGCCGAAGGCTACTGGAGGTGTAAAGAAGAAGAAGAATAAGAAGAAGAAGGGCAAGGCCAAATCGTCAAAGTCTTTTGGGAAGGCAAAGGACAAATCCCAAGATGTATGCCTGCAGTGTTGCAAACGGGGTCACTAGAAGCGTGATTGCCGTGAGTACAAGGCGCACATGAAGGAAATCAAAGCGGGCAGGGCACCGACTTCAGGTATGTTTGTTATAGAAATAAACATGTCAACTTCTAGTATTAAAAATTGGATTTTTGATTCTGGTTGTGGTACTTATATATGTACTGATGTGCAGGATCTGCAGATTAGCAGGAGACTGGCCTCATGAGAGATTGACCTCCGAGTTTGAAATAGGACTAGAGTCGCCTTTTTGGCCGTTGGGACTTATATTTTGGAACTGCCCTCGGGGCATGTACTAAACTTATCAGACTGTTATTATGTACCTAGTTTGACTATGAATATTATTTCTGTATCTTATTTAGCCCAATGTGGGTATACTTTTGTATTTAGAAACACTGGGTGTTTTATGTATAAAAATGATATTGAGATATGCAGTGCTGATGTGTATAATGTGTTGAGTTCTAATATATGTCCCAAGATCAACAAATCAAGCAAGAAAATGCATGAATACACAACATAGGAGGTGCGGAATATACTCACAATGGTCGGTTTTGATGCGAAGAAGAACACAAGCCATTTTCGTCCTCCATTGAGTTCGGCAGTAGCTCTCCTTGACAGTGGACTGCACGGTTTTGGGGTGTCTTCCTCCTTGTTCATTCGGCCATGGATGTCACCATTGAAGCTCCAAGCTTCAAGCTTTTCCATGCTCACAAATTCGTTTCCCTATCACCATAATATAACCCTAGGTGTGCTAGCACTTCTTCATCTTCCTTGCTTCTCTATTTGCTCGGTCAAACCAGAAGAAAAAGATGAAGAATCGGCAGTGAAGCCGTGAAGAAAGAAGAGAAAAGAGAGGGAGAGGAAGAGTTGCGTGAAGGGAGAGAGAGAGAAGTAAAAAGAAAATAAAATTGTAAAAGGTTTTTATAATTTCTAAAATTAAAAAACCATTTACCAATTCTTTTTTTTTTTACTTTTCATTAAATACTAAAGTCAAAAATTAAAAAGCAAGAGTTGCTTTTTCAACTTCTACTTTTCCTTTAAGTCACATCACATCACTTTAATAAAGTGACATGTTGTCAAGTCACATCACTCAAAGTGACAATTGATTTGACAATTGACGCGACTAGTGATTTGACGCTTGATGTGACTTGCGTGCCGCACTCGAATTCGAAATGCGAATGCGCTCGCAATCACTCTCGGGCTCGGGTTCGCTAATTCCAAATTAACGAATTTTCCGTCGCGTCGTAATTAAATGATTACGCCTAGCGAATTCACTATTCACGTCGCTAACGAATTAATTCTAAATTAATTCGTTCGCCCGAATTAAAATCTAATTTTAATTTCGCGTCGAAATCCAATTTCTAATAATATATCAAATATATTATTTTATCGAATAATTCCAAATTAATCGTTCTCTCTCTTTAAACGATATTTTATCCGAGATAAAATATCTCCGTAATTAATCCCAGATTAATTTTCTCTCTCTAGAAATTAATCTTCTCTCTTTACTAATTAATCCCAGATTAATCAAAGTGCGAGTTATACATCATCGGTGAATCTTCAGGAAGCGACCCATGAGATCTCCGGATATGTTGGCAGTAAATACGGTCGTCGGACTATCCGAACACGTAAGTACCTCGTACTACGTTTATACCGATTTACAAGACAAGGTTGGCTTCTAGCAAAGCGCCATGCCTACCCAATTCTCCAGAAATATTCTTACAGGAATATATAGATCTGTATCAAGCGTAGTATACCGTAGTATTGTGTATATCAGCCCAGTATCGGATAGTCACGTGCTAGGGCTGGGGCTGGATAAGTGTCTGCCCCGTCCGAAGTACATGTCGGATGTCTGGTAACTAGTCTCTATAATCGGATATACATGACCTTGTCATAATATCTCGATGGCTGGCCAACACTTAAGAGCACTAATACCGTATCCTGCGTGACATCATCTCCACTATAACTGAAGTGATACTTCCGTCTCGACATCACACCCAATACACTACGACTCTCTGATAAACCCAGAAGCGGTGTACGCAGAGCGGGTTAAAGCCCTGTACCACCAAGACCAAAGTCTACCGATTATCGCAAGTATTAGCGATGCAAGTCTCAGGTTAAGACTATACACACCTACCTTGATTTCGGCCTCCCATAGACACATAGTCATAATACCAATGGGATTCCGAGGGGTCTATCCAGAGCGAAGCTGTTTCCCGTACCATCGGTGAAACACAACCTCCTATCGCACTTGCATAAGTATCCAATACTTAAATATATGAGAACTATGCCGTTGTGCCCTCACAACGCGCACAAGTGCAATACTAGCCTATTCCGCATTATCGATGTCCTGTCTCGATAATACTCCGGCTAGGGATATTTAATGATTAATCCTTCGTGGACTGATACTGTCTCATATCATCTCAATCCAGGAACTAATCATATGGACCTCTCTTCATTTATACATATATGGTGATCTAATCACAAATGATGAGAGTGCAATTTCCTTGTCACATAGTTAATTTGTACAACAACACCGTGATCTGTACAAATAGTGACGCTATGGGTCATATTATCCAACAATCTCCCACTTGGCACATAGCCAGTCACTCGAGTGTCTAACACCCGAACTATGTACGGTTCGCTCAAATTGCTGAGGAAAGGGTTTCGTCAGCGGATTTGCGTAATTATCTTTTGACGCGATTTATACGATCATCACATCGCCACGATGTATGATCCGAACGAATCAGATGAATATAGAAGTATATATCTGGATCGTCGATGAGACCTTTAATTCCTTAGCCTGTGCTGACGCCTAGCTCAGCTGCTAAAAGAACTATATCTAATCTAATTAGATTTATTATCGATCCAAATGGCTTCTATTGCTGCCTCAGCTGCAGCAATAATCCGCATTTGTTGTTAATTCGGCAACAGTTATCTTGCTCGGAATATTTCCAGCTTACTGTCCCGTTATTCAAACTTTATAGTACCGCAGTATTTACCGGTTTGGAAACTTGCAGCAGTGATCCTAGTCACTTCAAGTTCTCCATCTCCATAGTTTAAGACAACATCTTTAGTTCTCTAAGATACTAATAGATGTCCTTAACTTCAATCCAATGACTATCACTTGGATTGTCCTGATTGTGACTCCATATGCTCAAAGCGTATGAGACACCATATCAAGTACATTTTAAATGTACAATTTCCAGAGAGTGTTAACAACTCCAAATCTATCCCAGTAGATCTTTATTCCTTGAATAAAGGTTGTTACTCCCAGAATTCTACGGAGAATTTCTTTGAAAGCCAAGCTTTCACCGATTGCTTTATGGGAATTTCATTTCCAAGAAATGACATATTATCATTATTTACATGAGATTCATGTCAGTGCACTCCCACTAACCCTTTTATACACAAGAATCATTTCGTTTTGAATTAAATCATACTCCATTATGATTACATCAAAACGAATTCCTAGAACCTATGCTTGCTTCAATCCAAACATGGATCGAATAACCTGCAAACCTTGTTTGCTTGTTATGGTACGAAAACCGACAGGATGTTATAAACATCCTCCGAAAGGTTTCCTTTTCAGGAAAGCGATTTTCCGTTAAGACATATTTCATAAATGAAATACACAGCTTTAGCAAGCATTATCCAAATGGATTTACAATGGCAACAGGTAAAAGGTTTCGTCGGAATCAACACAATGTTGATAACTCTACCTTTTCTTTACAAGCCTAGCTTAGTACGTTGGTATGTTGCCTTCCATGTATGTCTTCCTTGAAGACTTATAAAGTACCAATAGGCACAATGCCTTATGGGTATCAACTAGTATCCAAACTTGTTGATTTACATGGAATCCATTTGGACTCATGACACTTTGTCATAATAGGGAGTCGATACCTTGTATCACTACCTCATACGTAATCAGTTGGTATACCTTAAAAGATTAACATCTTTATGAGGTGAGATCAGAAACCCATACCCCAGGTTGTTTTCTGACTCTCTCTGATCTACGCGGTTCTTGTGTACTCGAAGATTAATGGTATAGGTTCATCATAGATGAACTATTTGTGTTCCATTAAGGACTTCGTGCCTTGAACAGTATTACTCCGATTTTCATCGAGTATCACTATCCTCCCACTGACCACTGCATATCGGTATTCCTCTCAGGAAAAACCGCATGGTGAGCAACAATCACATTGTTCTCATGTGAGATTTATAAGTACTATACTTATGGTTTCCCTTAGGATAACCTATATTGACACTTATCCAATTTGGGTCCTTAGTTTGGTATCATCCAAACGTTATGCCTGGCATAACCAAATAGTCAGGAATGAGAAACCCGGTTTCTTTCCCGTTCATATCTAATATGTAATCTGTCAAACAGATTATATGGAACTTTATTCTAAATAAGTTATTGCACTGTTAAAACTTATCCGTTGAAGGAAATAGTAGCTCAGAGCGACTCATGATTAGCCTTATCATGTCTAACATGATTCGGTTAATCCGTTCGGACACACCGTCACTTTGAGTGTTCCGGGAGGAGTCCTCATTTGAAAGAATACTATACTCTTTCAAGTATATAAGAAACTTATTGCTTAAGTATTTTCCATTACGGTCTTACCGTGACGGTATAATACTATAGCCGATCTGTTTTTCTATTTCGTGTCGAAACTCTAAAAGTTTCTGATTTGTGTTCTTCAAAAGAAACACATAACCATAACGTGATGCCACATCCGTTAAGGTCACGAAATATTCATGTTCACATCTAGCCTAGCTAGATATGGGCCCACTAACTTCACCATGAATAGGGCTAACAGATCGGTGGCCCTTTTACTATTACTAAGTAAATAGTATTTTAGGTACTTTACCTAATAAACTAGATTCGCAGACCTTATTTGAATAGTCAAATCAGTCCTAGTATCCACTCTTCAAAAGTGTGGATATACGAGTCTTGTATAATTGTGTCCCAGACAACAATGCCACAAATAAGTCTCTATTGATCAAATCAATTTGAGCTATTTATTTGTCAATTTATATGTTTGAGATTTTAATTATATTCAATATAAATTCTGTTATTCACATCTAATGTGTTTATCTCAGTATCATCTTTATATAATAAAACACTTTAGTGTTCTAGAATATAAAGGTTTATCCGCAACGGAAAACACTGATATAGAGATAATGTCTCTAGTCAAACTAGTTACACTATAACAGTTCCTAATTTAAGTACACACCGAAGGGTAGTTCCTAAACTTAGGTATCTACGGTCGAAACAGCGACTTTCGTCCCGTTTCCGATTCGCAGAGAAATCTCGGCTTGAAGTCAGTATCCAGCTCATAGCGGATTCTGAACATCAATACATATATTTTATGTACCACACTAAGTATTTAAAATCCAATTTCAATACTAGTAGTGAACATAACTTTGACAAATATTTTTAAGTTAGAGCCTCGCCCTTTCTTTAATTCCTTCGTGTCTTCCATATCCAAATGGTAGTCACTTTGGGATATGTCAATTATCCTTTCAATATTTCAGAAACCTTAGGCCAAGCCTTGGGTTCTTAGAATATCGAAACGATGTGCACCTCGTGCTACATGCCCAATTGCAAACTTTGACTTTATCTCCTCTAGAATAGTCAATTAATTCTCCAAGAATTATAAATTGCAATTTTAATACTTCTTAAATCTAAAATTAGATTTATGACAAGTATATTAAATTAAGCATTAAAGTCATCATCACATAAATCTTCCAAAGATTTTATGCTCTACTTATTTTGCTTAATTTTGGGCTTAAGGTATAATAAGTTATTTTATCAAATAAAGTAACCTATTATTTATTCCCAATTTGAAAATTAAATTATTTAAAATATTTTAATCCCAGATTATATTTTAAATATCCAACTTTTCAATTTTATCTTGATTACAATAGTCCAACTATTTAATCAACGATTAGTGGTACTATATATATTATAATGATTATAATAGTCCAACTATATAATCAAATATAATCCAAATTAATTAACCTCAATTACATTGATTACTATAATCCAATTATAAAATCAACTGTAAACTGAAATTAATTAATTCAAATATATTGATTAATATAATCCAATTATATATAATCAAATATAATACAGTCCAACTGTTTATTAAAACAACAATTTAAATATTAGTCCAACTAACATTTAATATAACGACGAAATAATTTAAATGAGCGCGTATGGCGAGTAATTGAACGAGTATTGCAAATTCAATTCTTGCCTCCCACTATTTTTCGTCGAGCCTCTAACCCTCTGTCGAGTACTCGGGAAACCGTGTTTCCTAGTGGGCTAGGATCCCGTTAAATATCACACAATCTTGACTTTGGCCAACAAATTGTATGATAATTAACTAGGTAGATCTCGAAGATCAATTGGATCTCATCCAATTCCTAGATCCAGTAGGCGGATATCCAAATCCAAACATATATCTTATATATGCCAATACATCCAATGTATTACCTAACCTTTTTCCTCTGAATCAACTAGCCTTGGCTTTGGCACAACAAACCTAGTGATCCCAGTCAAGTGTGACCCATTGACCATGGAAAGCTTCGTAATCAATGTCGATGGACAAGAAGTGGTCTTGACTTTGGCCAACAAACCACAACTTGGACAAGACACCGATATGGAACAAAGCTCTCGTGATTCAAACACATCTTCGACGGACAAAGGGCTTGACTTTGGCCAACAACCCAATGCCAATCTCGGATCTTGAGTAAGAATCACTCAATGGAAGGAAAAAAACTTGATATTGAACGAGGGTTTTTCGCGTGCAAATTGGCTACCAATTTATTATCTTTGTTAAGGTCTCATCATCATACACCCTTAAACATGCATTCTAAACACATAATAAAGCGCATATGTAAAATAATAATGATATGCGGATGGATACTTTACATTGATCCTAGATCAAATCTCTCACTTTCTCTCTCCCGCTAGCACTAATATTTCTTCTACCCGTTACACTACACTTCTAAAGAAACCTCATTTACATTGAGGGGAATAGGTGAGAAGAGAATACAAAGAAATAGGAGATAAGGCTGGACACGCAGGTCCAATTAATAAATCAAATTTATTACAATTTCCAAAATTATCCCACCCGACTAATATCCATCCGATATACATTATTCATGCATCGCAACCATGTATTCATACAAGCATGTTATCAATCAATCAAATCCAATTAATTAATCTGATGATTAGTGATCATCCAATGTTCAAACAACGATTTGATTTTTGCTCGAGTCAAACTCGTTTTGCGAATAAGTACTCAAAGTACGAATTCTTGAATTAAATTAAACTACATAATTAAATCCAATTTAATACGCATTTAATTCTAATTCACTATTTAATTCCAAATTAAATATTACACTTTTATTAACGAACCTTTACGACTTAAATTCCAAATTTAATCGCAACGGGTCTCAAAGCCCGATTAACATCTAATGTTTATTTAATTAAAGTCCAATGGGCTTTTAATTAATTTCTATAAGGCGTGGACTTTTGGTCAACTCGGGTCAAACCGAAGAACCAAAATCCAATCCGGGAGTTACCCCATAAGCCTTTAAATTAATTTTGGCCCATTAGGCCCAATTAAATAATTAAGGTCCATTAAGTCATAATTGGACTTTATGGATGCGGTTTTAGGCCCAATTGGATCCAACCAAATTTTCCTAAACTCAACTTTGTTACAACAAAGCCCAAAAGCCCAATTACAACCTAACAAGCCCAATTTCCAAAATCAAGCCCAAATTAATTAACTTATAAAATTCCAAATTTCACAATTAATTAACCTAAGTGTATTACACAATCAATTACCCAATTAACATTTCTAAAACATCAATTAGCCTAATTAATCATGCACTTTAACAACCAAATAGTGTCCAACACAATTCAATTAAAATCAAACCCAATTTACATGCTTTCAAGTCTCGGCAATTAGGGGTTTTTCAATCCGATTCGGTTTCAATCCAATTGAATCCACAATCATCATTTCCCAAATCAATTCAATTCATCCAATGAATTAAAACAAAAAATCACAATGAATTTCATGTTCATTAAGATTCGGCCAAGCCACTTTAAAGGAAAAAAATGTTCCAAATCAAAATTCAATCCAATTGAACTTCAAAACAACATTACCCATTGTTTTAAGTCATCCAATGATCAAAAAAAAATTAATTCCAAGACATTAGGGTTCTTCCAATTTCGGTCATGCCTCCAATTTGGGGAAAATTGATCCAATCCAATTTTCTTGAAATTGATCACACACAATCTCAATTAAACATGTTTTAAGCATACTTATACATCCAATTTAATTAAAACATGCTCAAACACATTTTACCCAATTTCAAGTTACATGTTCAACCTAAAGAATTGGGGAAAATTGATCCAATCCAATTTTCTTGAAATTGATCACACACAATCTCAATTAAACATGTTTTAAGCATACTTAAACATCCATTTAATAAAACATGCTCAAACACATTTTAACCAATTTCAGTTACATGTTCAACCTAAAGAATTGGGGAAAATTGATCCAATCCAATTTTCTTGAAATTGATCATGCACAACTTCAATTAATCAAATACAAGCATACTTAATCAATCAATTCAACCAAATCATGCTTCAATTGATTTTATCCATTTGTCATGCCCAAAATTGGAAAATTGAATCCAATCCAATTTCATGAAATTGATCATGCAAACTTCAATCATCAACATACAAGCATACTTAATCAATCAATTCAACCAAATCATGCTTCAATTGATTATCCCCAATTTCAAACCCTAAAAGTTTCATGCTTGATAATAGCTCAAGATACCATTGTTGAGTTCTAATATATGTCCCAAGATCAACAAATCAAGCAAGAAAACGCATGAATACACAACATAGGAGGTGCGGAATATACTCACAATGTCGGTTTTGATGCGAAGAAGAACAAAAGCCATTTTCGTCCTCCATTGAGTTCGCAAGTAGCTCTCCTTGACAGTGGACTGCACGGTTTGGGTGGTCTTCCTCCTTGTTCATTCGGCCATGGATGTCACCATTGAAGCTCCAAGCTTCAAGCTTTCCATGCTCACAAATTCATTTCCCTATCACCATAATATAACCCAAGGTGTGCTAGCACTTCTTATCTTCCTTGCTTCTCCATTTGCTCGGTCAACCAGAAGAAAAAGATGAAGAATCGGCAGTGAAGCCGTGAAGAAGAAGAAGAAGAAAGAGAGGAAAAGAGAGGGAGAGGAGAGTTGCGTGAAAGGAGAGAGAGAGAGAAGTAAAAAAAAATAAAATTGTAAAGGTTTTTATTTTATTATTTCTAAAATTAAAAAACCATTTACCAATCTTTTTTTTTTACTTTATTAAATACTAAAGTCAAAAATTAAAAAGCAAGAGTTGCTTTTTCAACTTCTACTTTTCCTTTAAGTCACATCACATCACTTTAATAAAGTGACATGTTGTCAAGTCACATCACTCAAAGTGACAATTGATTTGACAATTGACGCGACTAGTGATTTGACGCTTGATGTGACTTGCGTGCCGCACTCGAATTCGAAATGCGAATGCGCTCGCAATCACTCTCGGGCTCGGGTTCGCTAATTCCAAATTAACGAATTTTCCGTCGCGTCGTAATTAAATGATTACGCCTAGCGAATTCACTATTCACGTCGCTAACGAATTAATTCTAAATTAATTCGTTCGCCCGAATTAAAATCTAATTTTAATTTCGCGTCGAAATCAATTTCTAATAATATATCAAATATTTATTTTATCGATTAATTCCAAATTAATCGTTCTCTCTCTTTAACGATATTTTATCCGAGATAAAATATCTCCGTAATTAATCCCAGATTAATTTTCTCTCTCTAGAAATTAATCTTCTCTCTTTACTAATTAATCCCAGATTAATCAAAGTGCGAGTTATACATCATCGGTGAATCTTCAGGAAGCGACCCATGAGATCTCCGGATATGTTGGCAGTAAATACGGTCGTCGGACTATCCGAACACGTAAGTACCTCGTACTACGTTTATACCGATTTACAAGACAAGGTTGGCTTCTAGCAAAGCGCCATGCCTACCCAATTCTCCAGAAATATTCTTACAGGAATATATAGATCTGTATCAAGCGTAGTATACCGTAGTATTGTGTATATCAGCCCAGTATCGGATAGTCACGTGCTAGGGCTGGGGCTGGATAAGTGTCTGCCCCGTCCGAAGCACATGTCGGATGTCTGGTAACTAGTCTCTATAATCGGATATACATGACCTTGTCATAATATCTCGATGGCTGGCCAGCACTTAAGAGCACTAATACCGTATCCTGCGTGACATCATCTCCACTATAACTGAAGTGATACTTCCGTCTCGACATCACACCCAATACACTACGACTCTCTGATAAACCCAGAAGCGGTGTACGCAGAGCCGGTTAAAGCCCTGTACCACCAAGACCAAAGTCTACCGATTATCGCAAGTATTAGCGATGCAAGTCTCAGGTTAAGACTATACACACCTACCTTGATTTCGGCCTCCCATAGACACATAGTCATAATACCAATGGGATTCCGAGGGGTCTATCCAGAGCGAAGCTGTTTCCCGTACCATCGGTGAAACACAACCTCCTATCGCACTTGCATAAGTATCCAATACTTAAATATATGAGAACTATGCCGTTGTGCCCTCACAACGCGCACAAGTGCAATACTAGCCTATTCCGCATTATCGATGTCCTGTCTCGATAATACTCCGGCTAGGGATATTTAATGATTAATCCTTCGTGGACTGATACTGTCTCATATCATCTCAATCCAGGAACTAATCATATGGACCTCTCTTCATTTATACATATGGTGATCTAATCACTAATGATGAGAGTGCAATTCCTTGTCACATAGTTAATTTGTACAACAACACCGTGATCTGTACAAATAGTGACGCTATGGGTCATATTATCCAACATAATGGTCTTTATATTTTGAATATATATCAATCTCAAACATATAATGTAACAACAAAAGGCTTAAATTAAGTAAAAAGATGACTTATATGTGGCATTGTCGTCTGGACACATTAACAAGACTCGCATATCCACCTTTTCGAAGAGTGGGTACTTGGATGGATTTGATCCAAATTCATATGACGTCTGCGAATTTATTTATAGGCAAAAGCCTAAAACACCTTTTAGCGATAAAGGTGCACGTGCCACTGAACTGTTAGCCCTCGTTCATAGTGACGTATCTGGGCCCATGTCTACCAGGCTAGAGGTGGATATGAATACTTCGTAACCTTTACAGATGATGCATCATGTTATGGTTATGTGTATCTTAAGAGACACAAGTCGGAAACTTTTGAGAAATTTAAAGAGTTTCGACACGAAGTAGAAAAACAGACCAGTAAAAGTATTAAAACATTACGGTCGGACCGTGGTGGAGAATACTTGAGAAATGAGTTTCTCGATTACTTGAAATAGTATGGTATTCTTTCACAGTGGACGTTTCCCGGAACACCTCAATTAAACGGTGTGTCCAAACGGAGAAACCGAACTTTGTTGGACATGGTCAGGTCGATGATGAGTCGCAATGAGCTACCAATTTCCTTCTAGGGATATGCATTGAACAGTGCAATACTTATTTTGAATAAGGTTCCGTCAAAGTCTGTTCAACAGACTGCGTATGAGATATGGACAGGAAAGAAATCGGGTTTCTCATTCCTGCAGATTTTGGGTTGTTGGGCATACGTTAAACGTTTGGATGGTACCAAACTTGAACCCAAATCGGATAAGTGCCTATTTGTAGGTTATCATAGGGAAACCAAAGGATATTACTTCTACAACCCACAAGAGAACAAAATATTTGTTGCTCTACATGCGGTTTTCCTTGAGAATGAATTCCCAAAATGCGATGGTAAGTAGGAGGAAAGTAAAACTCGATAAAAATCAGAGTGATATTATTCCTGGAACCTATTCCTTAACAGAACATGAACAGTTCATCAGGGATGAGACTGTACCACAATCGTCGAATACACAAGAACCGCGTAGGTTGGAGAGAGTCAGAAAACAACCTGAGAGGTATGGGTTTCTGATCTCACCTCATGTGGATATTAATCTTATTGAGGAAGACGAACCGACTACGTATGAGGAAGCTATACAAGGTATCGACTCCGGTTTATGGCAAGATTCCATGAAATCTGAAATAGATTCCATGTACACCAACCAAGTTTAGACACTGGTTGATGCACCAGAAGGCGTAAAGCCTATTGGTTGCAAATGGGTTTTCAAGAAGAAGACCGACATGGATGGCAACATACAAACGTACAAAGCTAGTCTTGTAGTGAATGGGTATCATCAACGACATGGTGTCGATTATGATGAAACTTTTTCACTAGTTGCCATAATTAAATCCATTCGGATAATGCTTGCTATTGCTGCGTATTTCGATTACGAAATATGGCATATGGACGTCAAAACTGCTTTTCTTAACGAAAACCTTTTGGAGGATGTTTATATGCAACAGCCTGACGGTTTTGTCATACCAAAACATGCAGACAAGGTTTGCAAGTTAAATCGATCCATTTATGGATTGAAGCAAGCATCGCATTCTTGGAACCTACATTTTGATGAGATCATAAAAGAATATGATTTCATTCAAAATGAGGATGATCCTTGTGTATATAAGAAGGTTAGTAGGAGTGCACTGACATTCATTGTCCTTTACGTTGATGATGTATTGCTTATTGGCAATGACATTCCCATGCTACAATCGGTGAAAGCTTGGATTTCATTAAAATTCTCCATGAAATATCTGGGAGAAGCAGTTTTTATTCTGGGAATAAGGATCTACCGGGATAGATCTAGAAAGCTGCTTGGATTCTCCCAGAGCTCGTATATCGACAAAGTGTTGAAGAGATTCAACATGGATCAGTCTAAGAGGGGATTGTTGCCAGTGTCACATGGCGTCTCTCTATCTAAGGACATGTGTCCTAAAACTCAAGATGAGAGAGACAACATGAGTCAGATCTCGTTCGCTTTTGCAGTCGGATCAATCATGTATGCCATAATCTGTATGTAGGGGTGGCAATTTGGGTCACGATTCATTTATTCGTTCGATTCGATTTGCTTTAAAGCGAATACGGATTTGAAAAAATGGATTCGTTTAATAAATGAGTCAATTCGATTCGATTCGTTTATTAAACGAATCGAATACGAATTTAAGCTCATTGATTCGTTTATTCGTTTAGGATTCGTTTTACTATTTTTATTTACTAGTTCTAGTTAATTTTCAATTAAGATTCGAGAAATTATAGCTAATTATCATAGAAAAAATAATATTTTCGATATTTGGTGAGGTATTTTTAGTAAATATATTAATTACATATTTCTTATATATATATATTTTTGAAGAATCAATGTAAATCAAGTGTGGTAAATTATTTTATTAAATAATATCATTGACTAAACGAATAAACGAATATTCGTATTTGATTCGTTTAATAAACGAATCGAATACGAATCCTGATATTAGGATTCGTTTAATAAATGAATCGAATACAAATCCATCACATTTTGATTCGATTCGTTTATGATTCGATACAAATTCGATTCGCTGATTCGTTTTGCCACCCCTATATGTACGCGACCTAATGTCTCGTATGCTTTGAGCATGTGTAGTCGCTATCAGGCCGATCCAGGTGATGGTCATTGGGTTACGGTTAAGAACATCCTTAAGTATCTTAGTCGAACTGGGGATACGTGCTTAATCTATGGAGATGGAGAACTTGAGGTAACTGGGTTTACCGACGCAAGTTTCCAAACCGATAAAGACGACTGTAAGTCATAATCTGGGTACATATTTTGTTTGAACTATGGAGCAGTAAGCTGGAAATCTTCCAAGCAAGAGACTGTTACCGATTCGACAACAGAAGTAGAATATATTGCTACAGCTGAAGCAGCAAAAGAGGCAGTTTGGATCCATAAATTCCTAATTGGATTAGGAGTAGTTCCGTTAGTAGCTGAGCCCGTTCCATTGTATTGTGACAATAACGGGGCTATAGCGCAGGCTAAGGAACCGTAGTCTCATCGACGATCCAAGCATGTTCTTCGACATTTCCATCTGATTCGTGAGATCAAACATCGTGGCAAAGTGAAGATCGAGAAGGTCGCATCAGATGAAAACATTGTAGATCAGCTCACGAAATTTTGAGCGTGGTGTACATAGTTCAGGTGTTAGATACTTGAGTGACTGGCTATAGGCCAAGTGGGAGATTGTTGGACAATTATAACCCATAGCGTCACTATTTGTAAAAGACATTGTGGTTTCTGTACAAATTAACTATGTGACAATGGAAATTGCTATTTTATCATTTTGTAATTAGATTACTTGAATACATATAAATGATAAAAGTCCATATGATTAGTTCCGGATTAATAAGATATGAGACGATATTAATTCATAAAGGTTTAATCATTAAATATCCCTAGTCGTAGTGTTATCGAGACTGGACATCGATAATGCGGAATAGACTAGTATTGCACTTGTGTGTGTTATGGAAGCGTAACAGCATAGTTCTCATATATTTAAGTATTGGATACTTATGCAAGTGTGATAGGAGGCTGTGTTTACCGATGGTACGGAAACAGCTTCGCTCTAAATAGACCCCGCAGAATCCCATTGGTAGTATGACTATGTGTCTATGGGAATCCGCATCAGGGTAGGTGTATTTGGTCTTAACCTGAGACTTGCATTGCTAATACTTGCGACAATCAATACAATTTGGTTTTGGTCATCCGGGACTTTAACAGGTTCTGTGTATGCCTCTTCTGGGTTTATTGAGAATCGTAGTGTATTGGGTGTGATGTCAAGACGAAAATATCACTTCAGTCGTATGAAGATGATGATCATGCAGGGATACAGAACTGGCTCTCTATTATGTTGCTACTATCGGGATAATATGACAAGGTCATGATTATCCAATTATAGAGAATAGTTGCTTGTTATCTGATATATATTTCGTATGGGGTAGACAATATTCCAGCCTCAGGCCTTGCATGTGACATCCGATACTGGATCATAATACGTAATACTACGTATACTACGCCTGACAAAGATTATATATTCCTTAAAGAATATTTCTGGAGAATTGGGTAGGCACGGGGCTTTGCTAGAGCCAACCATGTCTTGTAAATCGATAAGAACGTATTAAAGGGTACGCACGTGTTCGGATAGTCCGACGACCGGATTTACTGCCAACATATCCAGGGATCTCATGGGTCGCTTCCCGAAGATTCACCGATGACGTATGACTTGAACAGAATTAATCTGGGATTAATTATGAGAGAGAGAAAATTAATCTGGGATTAATTACGGCAAGAATTTATCTGGGATAAAATTCAAATAGAAGAGAGAGAACGATTAATTTGGAATTAATCGATAAAATTAATATATTCGATATATTAAATGAAATTAGATTTCATAAACAGAATTAAAATTGGATTTTAATTCGGGCAAATGAATTAATTTAGAATTAATTCGCGAGCGACTTTAATAGTAATTTTCTAGGCATAATTATTTAATTAAATTTGATTTAATTAAGTCGCAACGGAAAATTCGTTAATTTGGAATTAACGAACCCGAGCCCGGAATATATTTGCGGGCCCACTCAGATTCTGAATCAAGTGGGGCCCACCTCAAGTCACATCACTAGTCAAATATTTACCTTTATGGTGATGGAAGTTAGTGTAGATTTGATGATAACTTGTTAAACACATTATCTTGACGTGTGATAGACTTTTACCAAATTTGAGATTTGGTATATGTCTTTTAATTTTTGAAAATTAAAACATGTCAACACACTTTTCACTTTCTCTATAAGGACTGAATTCTTCTCTCTTTTTCCTCTCCATTGGGGTGAAGCTAGGCTTCTTGCTAAGTGATTTTTGTTTCAAAAATCTTAAGTGCTAGCACACAAAAGGATCAACAAAGGTGATAGGGAAACTATTCCCATTGAGTTTGGAATTCAAGATTCAAAGCTTGGAGCTCAACCATACAAATCAAAAGGAGCTTGGAGCAGTTCAAATGATTCAAAAATTTTGAACTCTCTTACATCCAAGAAACCGATCAATGTAAGTTATTCCGTAAACTTCGTTGTTTATTCACACATCTTTTATGCTTTAATGATCCTAGGCATGTTCTTAGAGATCCCAACAATGGTAAAAATCGTGGCGATGTGAAGATCGAGAAGGTCGCATCAGATGACAACATTGCAGATCCGCTGACGAAAGCTATTCCTCAGCAAACGTTTGAGCGACATGTACATAGTTTAGGTGTTAGATACTTGAGTGACTGGCTATTGGCCAAAAGGGAGATTGTTGGACAATTATGACCCATAACGTCACTATTTGTAAAAGACATTATGGTTTTTGTACAAATTAACTATGTGACAATGGAAATTGCTATTTTATCATTTTGTAATTAGATTACTTGAATAAATATAAATGATAAAAGTCCTTATGATTAGTTCCAAATTAATAAGATATGAGACGATATTAATCCATAAAGGTTTAATCATTAAATATCTCTAGTCGTAGTGTTATCGAGACTGGACATCGATAATGTGGAATAGACTAGTATTGCACTTGTGCGTGTTATGGAAGCGTAACAACATAGTTCTCATATATTTAAGTATTGGATACTTATGCAAGTGTGATAGGAGGTTGTGTTTACCGATGGTACGGAAACAGCTTCGCTCTGGATAGACCCCGCGAAATCCCATTGGTAGTATGACTATGTGTCTATGGGAATCTGCATCAGGGTAGGTGTATTTGGTCTTAACCTGAGACTTGCATTGCTAATACTTGCGACAATCAATACGCTTTGGTTTTGGTCGTCCGGGACTTTAACAGATTCTGTGTACGCCTCTTCTGGGTTTATTGAGAATCGTAGTGTATTGGGTGTGATGTCGAGACGGAAGTATCACTTAAGTCATATGGAGATGGTGATCACGCAGAGATACAAAACTAGTTCTCTACTATGTTGCAAACTATCGGGATAATATGACAAGGTCATGATTATCCGATTATAGAGACTAGTTGTTTGTGATCCGATATATGCTTCGTATGGGGCAGACACTATTCCAGCCTCAGGCCTTGCATGTGACATCTGATACTGGATCCCAATACTACGTATACTACGCCTGATAAAGATTATATATTCCTTAAAGAATATTTCTGGAGAATTGGGTAGGCACGGTGCTTTGCTAGAAGCCAACCATGTCTTGTAAATAGGTAAGAACGTGGTACCGGGACGCACGTGTTCGGATAGTCCGACGACCGAATTTACTGCCAACATATCCAGGGATCTCATGGGTCGCTTCTCGAAGATTCACTGACGACGTATGACTCGAACATAATTAATCTGGGATTAATTATGAGAGAGTGAAAATTAATCTGAGATTAATTACGGAAAGAATTTATCTGGAATAAAATTCAAATAGAATAGAGAGAACGATTAATTTGGAATTAATCGATAAAATTATAATATTCGATATATTAAATGAAATTAGATTTCATAAACGGAATTAAAATTGGAATTTAATTCGGGCGAACGAATTAATTTAGAATTAATTCGCGAGCGAATTTAATAGTAATTTTGCTAGGCATAATTATTTAATTAAATTTGATTTAATTAAGTCGCAACGGAAAATTTGTTAAGTCGAAATTAATGAACCCGAGCTCGGAATATTTTTACGGGCCCACTCGGATTTTGAATCAAATGGGGCCCACCTCAAGTCACATCACTTGTCAAACATTTACCTTTATGGTGATGGAAGTTAGTGTAGATTTGATGATAACTTGTTAAACACATTATCTTGATGTGTGATAGACTTTTACCAAACTTGAGATTTGGTATATATCTTTTAATTTATGAAAATTAAAACAAGTCAACACACTTCTCACTTTCTCTCTAAGGGCCGAATTCTTCTCTCTTTTTCCTCTCCATTGGCGTGAAGCTAGGCTTCTTGCTAAATGATTTTTATTTCAAAACTCTTAAGTGCTAGCACACAAAAGGGTCAACAAAGGTGATAGGGAAACTATTCCCATTGAGTTTGGAATTCAAGATTCAAAGCTTGGAGCTCAACCATACAAATCAAAAGGAGCTTGGAGCACTTCAAAGGATTCAAAATTTTTGAACTCTCTTACATCCAAGAAACCGATCAATGTAAGTTATTCCGCAAACTTCGTTGTTTATTCACACATCTTTTATGCTTTAATGATCCTATGCATGTTCTTAGAGAACCCAACAAGGTTTAATCATTAAATATCCTTAGTGGTAGTATTATTGAGACTGGACATCGATAATGCGGAATAGGTTAGTATTACATTTGTGCGCGTTATGGAAGCGTAACAGCATAGTTCTCATATATTTGGGTATTGGTTACTCACACAAGTTTAATAGGAGGTTCTGTTTGCCGATGGTACGGAAATAGCTTCGCTCTGGATAGACCCCTCGGAATCCCATTGGTAGTATGACTATGTGTCTATGGGAATCTGAATCAGGGTAGGTGTATTTGGTCTTACCCTGAGAGTTGCATCGCTAATACTTGCGACAATCAGTACGCTTTGGTTTTGGTCATCCGGGACTTTAACAGGTTTTGTGTACGCCTCTTCTGGGTTTATTGAGAATCATAGTGTATTGGGTGGGATGTCAAGAAGGAATTGTCACTTCAGTCATATGGAGATTATGATCACGTAGGGATACAGAACTGGTACTATAATATGTTGCAACTATCTGGATAATATAACAAGGTCATGATTATCCAATTAAAGAGACTAGTTGCTAGTGATCCGATATATTCTTCGTACGGGGCAGACACAATTCCAGCCTCAGGCCTAGCATGTGACATCCGATACTGGATCGAAATACGCAATACTTAGTATACTACGCCTGTATAGATTATGTATTCCTTAAAAGAATATTTCTGGAGAATTGGGTAAGCACGGTACTTTGCTAGAAGCCAACCATGTCTTGTAAATCGGTAAGAACGTGGTTCCGGGTACGCACGTGTTCGGATAGTCCGACGATCGGATTTACTGCCAACATATCCATGGATCTCATGGGTCGCTTCCCAAAGATTCACATATGACGTTTGACTCGAACAAAATTAATCTGGGATTAATTATGAGAGAGATAAAATTAATTTAGGATTAATTACGGCAAGAATTTATCTGGGATAAAATTCGAATAGAAAAGAGAGAACGATTAATTTGGAATTAATCAATTAAATAATATATTCGATATATTAATTGAAATTAGATTTCAAAGCGGAATTAAAATTTTTTATTTTAATTCGGGCAAACGAATTAATTTAGAATTAATTCGTAAGCGACTTTAATATTTAATTATGTCGCAACGGTAAATTCGTTAATTCGGAATTAAATACACCCGAGCCCGAGCGAAGTTGCGAGTTGAGATAGTTCGACTTAAATTCGGAATTTACAAGTGGTGAGACCTACTTGACTTACATCACTAATTTGACTAGTGATAGAAGTAGTTGATAATTGAGTGTAAATCTTGCATTGCTTGTTTTTCACTCAACAAAAGCTCAACACATTTTGTAATATTTTATTCATTTTTTGGAATGACATATACCAAATTTGATTTGGTAAATGGTATTAGGTTTTTAGAAAATCAAATACACAAAATTGAAAAACTCTCTCATCTCTCTTTAAACGAAAGCCGTGAGCCTCCTCTCCCTCCATTGAAGTTTTGTTTCAAAATTTCAAGTGAGCTAGCACTTCAAGGAGTCATTCAAGGTGTTAGGGAAACCAATCCCAAGAGTTTGGAACACTAGGAGAAGCTTGGAGCTCTTCAACAACTACAAAAGTTTTTGAAACTTCATACATCCATCCAACCGAATCAATGTAAGTCTTCTGCACATTCTTTGAGTATTCACACCAATTTCTACTTAGAAGATCCTTGGCATGTTCTAGGAATCCAAACAAACTCGACTTGCATAGTTTAGTGAGATTATTTGTGGTCGTCATATTTTATGAATGGGTGAATTATGGATACGAAATTGGATTTCGTGACGAATAAACCTAAACCTAGAGAGTCTCCAATATGAAGTGTACTCGTTGAGCACTTGGGCAATGCGTTATGAATAATATAGATTATTCATAATACTTCACTGGATTAAATGAGTTAATTCGAATCATTTAATCGGTTAAAACGAAAGTACATGCATTACGGATTTTGGTCAATTAATAATTAATGTGTATTTGTATTTTATACAAGATTTGATTTGATACATATTAATTAATTGTCAAATGAGACTTTGACACATGTCATTAATATATGTATTTGTTATTTAATGTAAATAAAATACATATATAATAATAATCGCATTAATTAATTATTTAGGTGTTTAAATGTTAAATCTCTAGATAATTAAATTATATCAATATTACATAATTGTTATGCAATATGTTTGATTATTATTGGCTACATGTGGCATGATTCTTTTAAGCTTAAAGTTTACAAATTGGATTTGTTAACTTAAAGTTTATTATTATTTAATTAGATTGAATTGACCAAATGACCAAAATACACCCAAAGTCGGTTTAGGCCTATTTTTAAGTTAAAAAAATTTATTTTCTCTTAGAAATGAAGCCATGGCCGAACCCTCTCAGGAAGAAAAAAGCTCCCAAAATTTTCTTGAAGAAACAAGAGAAAAAGTGAAGAAATCAAGAAGAAATTTTAAGGAAATTAAGAGATTTTGAGGTAATCTTCAATAATATTAAACTTAGAAAGTTTGTTTCTTGTTCTTGAACATCTAGAATAGTTCTAGGGTTTCTTCCTTCCTTAGATTTTGCAGGTTTTATTTTTGAGGATGGATTTAGAGGCTAGATGCATGTGTGAAGTTAGATTGAATAATATTAGTGTAATATTATTTCAATTTTATCATTTGATGACTTGTTTCCATTTTAGAGTGTTATGACCACTCTTGTAACTCCTAGAATTTTTCTTGAGCTCTTCATTTGTGGTGACTTTGGTTGGTGTAAATATTAATATGATTAATGTTGAAAAAATTGGATTTAAAACATGAAAATTGATATTTTTGGCACTCAGATCAATATAGAAATTCTGGATATTTGGTGGTGAAAAATATGTTATTTAAATGTATTGGATGTGTATTGGGCATTGGAATAATTGCCGAAAAATATTTTGGAGTGAAAATAAGCGAAAATGGCAAAAAACAGCGTTACCGGGTGAGTTTTGGGCTTACCGGGTGACGGTTGTCTAAACATCGAATTGGTCATTATTTGGGTAGCCCATGAACTGCCCAAGTACTATTGGGGCTGACCTAGGCAGCCCCCATATATATTGGTTGGTCGGTTTGGGCAAAAACACGTTTTTACTATTTTATGGAAAAACGTTTTCGTAAAAAGTTTCGCAATGTTTTCTAAATTATTGATATTGTTATTTGATAATAAATATAATATGTTTAGGTGAAATATCAATGAATTATTTATATTGGATATTGAATAATTTATTCGGTAAGTTTAAAAGTTTTTAAAGTTACGATTTCAGCCGAACCACGCGTTTCTGCCTGCGCCTTTGAGAAAACCGAAACACTTTTTACAAGTTGTGCAACAAAATTAGCTAATCCCTTACAATGAATTCTCAATCCCTTTATGTATTAGGGCAAATTCTACTGTTCCACCGCCTATGACATCAGCTCATGTCATGTGTCATCATTTGCAGTAGCAACTCTCCTTAGCTTCCCACAATTTGGCCATTCAGAACACTTCCTTTTTCTATCTCTGCACCGACCAATGGCGGCCTACGGCGGCTCTGCTCTGCCACCTACCTATCACTGCACCGGCCTATGGCGGCTCTGCTCTGCCACCTACCTGTCATGGCACCGGCCTATGGCGGTTCTGCTCTGCCACCTTTCTGTCACTGCACCGGCCTATGGCGGCTCTGCACTGCCACTTTTCTATCACTGCATCGGCCTATGTTGGCTGGTAGAAACTACTTTCGATAAGAACCGTTGCTTTTCTCATACGAGAGCTCGGGATACTGCAAACCATTCCCCGGTCCCCAAGCTGGTGTGTCGAGGCGAATGACCACCTCGAGTCCAAGTGCTTTGTTGAATCTGATATCTTTTCATCATGTCAGGTATGATCTGCTGAGCCGATCCTCATTCTGACACGAGGCTCTGAATGTCGAGCTTGATGTCGAGACTGACCTCGGACCTGATCACCTCGGACCTTACCACCTCGGGTCGGTCGATCTTCCAATCTATCCCCAAGTTCTGCCCCGGGTTGCCTCTCTGCACCTCAGGCTCGAGTTATTATCTCTTCTAGGCATCACCTCGGATTCGGGTCCCTCTGTCTGACTTCTCATCCTCACAAGGACTTTGGGCTTTTACCTTATCAAGTGTAAAACTCATTTTACCCTTTCTTGGAATTCTGACTTCTCAGGGATCTGAAAACCACCATTTAACACTTGTTATTTCAAATTTGGATGGCTGTCTGTCCGGTTGCCAACCCTACTGCAATACGCAAATGTTGCGGCCGTATCAAAATCAAAAGTGAAATGCTTATAAAATCATTTGAAAGTGGGATAGTGGAGAGGTGAGTAGTAATCAAAATTTGCAAGCTCATGTTCCTTCTTTATTGGACGATCCTAGCAGCATTGTATTGTCAAATCCTCTTTGGTGAATTGTGGTGTGGTTGCTGGGCCGACTGCATCTCCACTTTCAGAGAAGCCAACACTTGGTGAAATTTAATACGATTTTTAAGAATGCTACATTGGAAATGAATAGGACGTCTAGTGGGCTGCACGGCACGAAACACAGTACTATACGACCCTACATATTTCGTTGGCACATATCAATACGGTACGATCCACATGTTGGATAAGATAGGGTAAAATTTTCAAATTGGATTATAAAAGGAGGACAGGATTTGAGATACATCAATGAATGATATGTGAAAAAACCTGTAAAAAGACGGCTTCAAATCAACACTAAACCCAACACTAACCCATTACTTAACCCACCAATTCAATTGGCTGTTTTTATGGTATTCAATTGGAAAGACACTTATCACAGACAGTAACAGAGTCACATATAGGGAAATGAAGGAAATTATTCTTATTTAATTCAAAATTTTATTAATGTATCTTATCAAATAATGAAAAATATGATTTATTAATAAAATAATTTTATTTTACTATCGTTAAAATGAAGAATATCTTCGTAAAAATCAAATTATTCCTGCTTAAACAAACAAGTCCCACCAGGATATATTTGATATTTTGAACAACCCACGGTGGTATTTTCGGAAAATGAGGTATCAACGCAGATCTTTTGGATGATTTGCTGGCCGTTACATGACCGGTAGTTGTTATACTCCACAAATGATTATCTTTTTTTAGGTCGGTCAATTAAATAATAAAAATGATTCTTTCTAATTTTCTATTAAAAAAGAGAGAGAGAGAGAGAGAGCATCTTTGGTTGCATATTCGATATTTTCTATTTTATATAAAAATAAGTCTTAATAATTCGGTATTATTTTACATCGTACCATAATCCAAAACTAAATTTGCAGGGAGAAATTCAATTGCGTTTTGAATCGAAATGGCTTCTCGACGACGCATGCTTCTCAAAGTTATAATCCTGGGTGATAGCGGGTTAGTTTTATTTTTTAACGAAAATTATATGTTTGGATGCGGAGAAAATGAATTATTTGCTTTCTTGGATTCCAATTAATTAGATTTTTAAATAATTCGGCCAGGCTCATACCAGATGGAATCGTAATTAAAATTCGTTAATTTTGAGTGTTAATGTAAATGATGTATTTGATCGGACAATTTTAGCACAAAACGTTTCATTTTGTTGGGATTTTGGAGTTAGTTTTGCTGCATTGTCATCAAACCTGTGTTTGGTTCGAGGGAAAATGAAGGGAAAAAATATATGGAAAGAAAATTAGTGGTCCTAATCTTGTGAAAAATGATAAAATTTCAACTATTTTTTTTTATTTGGTTGTGAAATAAAGAGTTTTGTTTTATCTTTCTTTTTAATTGTGAATTTTTTAATGATTATTGACAGGGTTGGGAAGACTTCTTTGATGAATCAGTATCCTAAAAATTGCTTCTTTGTCGATATGGCATATGATCATGAGCCTGCTTGTGTTTTCACATTCCAATAGATTTTAAGATTTGATTATCCTTAAACTCGACATTTAGATATGTGAACCGCAAGTTCAGTAATCAGTACAAAGCAACCATTGGAGCAGATTTCTTGACCAAAGAAGTCCAATTTGAGGACAGGCTTTTCACTTTGCAGGTTAGCTAGTTTACGTATCTATGATGATATGGATGAATGATGATGCTTTTTCCTTTTTAATTTTTATTAAATGCTTCAATATTGTAATTTTTAATCACAGATGGACATGATTGTAGCATTAATCCAAGTAATTTTCCGATACTTAAGATTTTTATTCACATTTGTGGCCAAGTTTTTGAGGCTGTAGAGATATGTGTCAACCGAGCTACAGCATTGTTATATACATCGGAAAAACTTTCAATAGGGGTGAAGATATACATTCTATGACTCTAATACGGGCATGCATTTTATGGTTGTCTCTTCCTTAGTTTTACTGTGCTGATATATGTTGACTAAAATATTATCATTAATTATTGAAGGAGAGAAACTTAGAAAATCTAACAAACTTAGAAAATCCAAGTATCACTTATAAAATCAAAGCAGAGGTACTTAGACAAGCTTTCTTTTCTTTAGTAGCTCAGCAGAGAAATGCGCTTGAAAAATCCTTGAGTACTGTTTTACTCTATTTGACTACATACTTTCAGATATGGGATACAGCTGGGCAGGAAAGGTTTCAAAGTCTTGGAGTGGCTTTCTACCGTGGTGCCGACTGTTGTGTACTTGTGTATGATGTAAATGTCATGAAATCGTTTGATAATCTGAACAATTGGCGGGAGGAGTTTCTGATTCAGGTAAACACAATTGATTAACATGTGAGGAATTTCCAATTCCCATTGGACTAGCGACTCAATCTTTTCCTTATTTGTTCAGGCCAGCCCTTCTGATCCTGAAAACTTCCCGTTTGTTGTATTGGGGAACAAGGTAGATGTTGATGGTGGCAATAGTCGAGTGGTAAGATGATTTTCTTCCTTCAAACATTATTTCTTCACTTTGTAAATCTTCCCTATGTATAACATTTAAGCTTCCTTTAATCTTCCAAATCATGAAGAAGGCCATTTACACACTTTTTGTACCATGATAGAGTAAGGGAATCTCAGAGCATGGATTGTATTAATGTATATCTATGATGTTAATTTTGACAATGTAAATGAGAATTAATTGCTAGGTGTGTTCTTGTATATTAATGGGGCAATATATTTTATATGGGTTTTATTTGCAATTCTTTCTATGAGATTTGCATATATGTTCATGTTTGATTTTTCCCTGAACTTTGGATGTTTATCATGTCAGGTGTCTGAGAAGAAGGCAAAGGCATGGTGTGCTTCCAAAGGAAATATTCCTTATTTTGAAACTTCTGCAAAAGAAGGTTTCAACGTAGAAGCTGCTTTTGAGTGTATAGCCAAGAATGCTCTAAAAAATGAACCTGAAGAGGAAGTGTAAGTATTCTTGATAATTATCTTCTCAGTTTAAATCTGTTCATGTGCTATAAGTTAATGTGACTGCCATTACATTTGCTTCTGATCTCCTGATGGGGTGCTATATTATAGTGTTATTCCATGAATGGATGGATATAGCTGGTCGATATTCTCATCAGCAGTCAGCTCTATTACCTAAAATGTGATATAATATGTGTTTAAAGAATATCCCTTTTGCCAACCTGCTGTCGTTGCTTCGAGTCTACCAGAATGCCTCCCAACTTTTATCTGCTGTTTAATCTGTACTAACCATGTGATACAGTTCAGATGGTTAACTTTTTCATCGGTTGAATCAAATCAAATCAAATCAAATCAACATCGTAAGACAAAATTGCAAACCCCCCTGAACTCGAGAAATTGCATTTTAATTGGGGACCTTACAATCCATCGGAGGTTACCCTTGCTCGAGTCCAAACCTTAATGTTTTGCATATGTATATATTGAGACTTGCTATTATGTGCTAAATGCTAATTTAATTTACTGTTTATTCTTATTACGAAGTTACCTTCCGGACACCATTGATGTGGGCGGCGGACAGCAACAGCGATCTTCAGGCTGTGAATGTTAAAAGAGGGGCTCATATATGTTTCTGTTGGAACTGAAGGAATGCAAAGTGATGGTTAACGTCCGATCAATTTTCCATGCAGTAATAAAGCAGGGAATATATTACTGAATTTCAGTGTGTAATAGTGATATACAGATTTGCATAATGCTTCATTCAGTTGTTTTCACTCTTTTTCTGTATTTTCTAGAATCTAATTGTTTTATGCGCTTTAAGGATCGTTCTCAATGTTGATCTGGCTTTTGTCTTTCCCGCTATGAGAATGAAACTAATAAACACCGTAAGAATACTAAATAAATACAGTTTCCCGATCAGTAACTTATATTTTAGGGAAATTATTATACTCAATTTACTTTCTTTTTTTTTTGTGTGTAAATATCGTTTTCCATAAATTATTTTGAATATAAAATGTTTGTTATTGTTAATTTTTAAGAGTGAGATACCCCTGGGTATATTTATTTTTTTAAACTTAAAAGTGGACAAAATGATAATTTCCCCCTAATGGTTTCGTCTAACATACCCAGGGGTATCTCATAACCCTGGGCTCTTCACCGTTGGATCACTAGTTAAATAAAGTAAAAAAATATATATATATAACCGGTTAAACCGGTAATGAATATTGAATTTAAAAACTTTTCTCTCTCTCCAACTCTCTCAAATCTCTTTCACTCTCACATCTCTCTTTTACAGTAGAGAAATTTTTCCCCAAATTTTGTGACCTCTCCCTGCATCCAATACCTCTTCCTTTTCTGGTCTTTTTCTTTCTGGGCACTTTGTCTCTCAAATTATTCAAGCTCAACAAACTGTAAGCCCTCACACCCACAAAAATTGACTCGAAATTTGCTTCTTGGGGCTTAAATCATTAGGGCATTGTCCGATTTGTAGGGATTGTAATGGAACTGGTCTTCTATAGACTGAATAGGCGCAGGCGCGATGATGCTTGTCTCGAAAAAAAGTTTATTGTCAAGTTAAAGAAATAGAGATGGTGGAAGGTCGAAATCACGGTGCAATTAGACGAGAAGAGAGGGAGAAGGTAAAAGGGTATTATAGTATCTGCGCCATCGGAGGAATGCTCAGTGCTGGCACCACCCATCTCGCCATCACCCCTCTCGATGTCCTCAAAGTCAATATGCAGGTGGTTTCTTTTATGATCGATTAGTTTGTCAAAATATAAAGGCATTTGTTTTGTATTTCTAGTTACTTCAAATGTGTTGATTTTGAGGAGTATATATGGGATTGAGGTGTTGTGGCTTTTATTCTACAACTAACATTTTGAGGTTTCTTCTTTAATTGCTAAGAGACTTGATTAATTTAAGTGATGTTATTGTAGGTGTATCCCATCAAATATAGTAGCATTGCCTCATGCTATACTACTCTCTCTGAAAGAACATGGCCCTTCTGCCTTTTGGAGAGGTTGGGCTGGGAAGTTTTTTGGATATGGTGCTCAAGGGGGTTGCAGATTTGGTTTATATGAGTATTTCAAGAGCCTTTATTCCAATGTGTTGGGTGATTGCAATAGGAGCTTTATTTTCTTTCTTAGTAGTGCATCTGCTGAAGTTTTTGCCAATGTGGCTCTCTGTCCTTTTGAAGCGATCAAAGTTCAGGTTCAAGCACAGCCTCATTTTGCAAAGGGCTTGGCTGATGGCATTCCTAAGCTTTATGCATCGGAAGGGATCTTTGGGTAAGAGATGTATTAACAGTTACTCTTTTAGTTCTCTATTGCTATCTGATATCATGCTTCTCCCCTGCCGTTGTGGGTCTTACAATTTATTGTTGGTTGCAGTTTTTATAGAGGGCTAATTCCACTTTGGTGTCGAAACCTCCCATGTAATTGCTCAATTTCCTTAAAACTTTAAATTCTTCTTTTCCCTTGCATTCGGCTGGTTACCTACAATTGTTACGCCCCCTGCAGATTTATATTCCAAGTTGTATTTTACTAATCAGCTTGTCTTCTGGCCCCCTAATGCATTCCCATTTCCCATTAAAGTCATCTTTCATTATAAATTATGTGACCTTCTCAATAAATACTGCAATATATGAAATATTGAAAGATACATGAGGATTTTCCCTTTGTGTGTTTTGATGAGCTGCACACCCTGTAATGTCTACCATTCTCTGGGAGTAGGATCCACAGGAAAATGTACACTTTCTGTATCGGAATGTTCTTCGAACAACAAAGGAGGATTGCTCAAAGGCTCAACAACTCGGGGTGACATGTTTAGCTGGCTATGCTGCTGGATCAGTTGGTAGCTTTATTTCCAATCCAGCTGACAACATTGTTGCTTCCCTTTATAACAAAAAGGCTGATAGCCTGATGATGGTATGATCTCTTAGTTACATTTATGTTTGTGGTCAATTTATCATGCAGAATCAGCATTGTTATAGATTTAACATGGCCTTTTTGATGAGTACGCTGTGAAGAAAATTGGGTTGATCAATTTATTTACAAGAAGCCTGCCTATTCGGATAATGCTTGTTGGACCAGTGGTGACTTTGCAGTGGTTTTTCTATGACACCATTAAAGTTTTAAGTGGATTGTACGTGTGTTTTTCCAACCAACTTTTACAATCCTATTGATAGAAGCCATAATCCCATTTCTTTTATCAGTAGACTGTTTTGAGCTTTGATGTTTATGTCTTGAATCACTATAAAATACGCTATCCTTGCTTCAAATGGAAAAGTAAATTGAAGAGAATTATTAGGGTTAGCAGGGGTGACTTTTCAAATGGAAGGAAAGGTTTCTTCCGGGATAACATTAAAAGCACCCTTCACTTTAGGTATGAAGTTAGGGAAACCGAGAAACCGTCATGCAGAGCTTCATAGATAGAATATTGCCACAATAAGCATGGTTAAATCAAGTAAAGAGACATGCAATAAAATATAATGAAAAATCAAATTGTAATGCTAAATTGGTGTTCCTCTTTCCAAGTGTAGTTGGTTAACATTTTCGAGGTAGTAGATTTAAGAGAGTCCAGTCTTAGTACATATCTTCTTTGTTTCTTCTGATATTACATGACTTTGGCATTCAACTCGTGCAGGCCAACAAGTGGAGAAGCCACTACTGAAGTAGAAGTAGATGGAACCATGGAGTAGCCTATGCTGATGGAAAGAGGAGCAGTCTTTTTTAACTTTTGGTTGATTCAGAAAAATCATGCTGAATCATTTAGCTCCTTTAGATGGTAGCTATTTCATGCCCTACCATCGAATATTCGACTGGGGAAAGCTGTTATAAGCATTTTGTACACTTACCATACTTTATGCTCAAGCTCTTGCTTGTTCCAACTCTATATGGCATGGTTCATGTATTTTTTTTTAATCTGCAATAATATTATATAAAGTGTTTTCTTCATTTACGTATTTACTATTGTTAGTGTTCTGTCCATTTGCCTGAAAATGTAATAGATCATATTGCAACAAATTCAAGTAGTATATTTTACCTGTATTAAGATTATAATGACAAAAAATCTTCAAACTTGGCAAAATTAAGAAACAAGACAAAAACAAGGCTGTTATCCCAAGTAACTTAGACATAGCTGTAAGGATTTCCTCATCTCGTCTACGATGGCATTTGTGTATGATTCAACAAATATTGCTTTCACTATTAAAACCTGTAAATGTTTCAATGTTCATTCGGTGTGATAATCAGAAATTCTCAAAATCATTCAAATATTAATACCTGCAAATGCTTTCGAGGTCGATGGTGTTGGATACGTAGACGACGTTAGACCATCACTTGCAAAACCTACAAATATTTACCTGCTAATTAATCTTTGTACAAATAATTTCTTTTTTGAATGAAATAATTTTTCCAGTTATTTCGGTCGGTTACGGATATCCGAGTTTTCGATTGGTTTATGATATGGATACATGTTATCCAAAATTTTTAAACATGTAACAAAACCAATAACTTTGAAACTTAAGTTCATAGTAAATAAATGTGTGATTAACAAAAATATTAAGTAGTTATAAAAAAAACTATAACATTAAGAGAATTCTACTTCATGCTCATTAACTTTAGTAATTATCCTAAGTAAATAATTGATTAATTTTTCAAAATTTATCATATTTTTTTTCTTTTTTTCAATATTTCGGTTATTTTGGTCAGTTACGGATATCAACATAAACATATGTAATTAATGAAAATTATAAGTAGATATCAACATTAACATATATTCATTTAATTATCCGAAAGACTATAATTAAAAAATTCTCATCTTATGTAATTAATAAAAAGTCATTTTCATGTCTGTTAATTTAAGTTAATTAAAAAATTTAAGACAACAAATATAATTGGAAAAAATTCTCATCTTTTGTAATTAATAAAAAATCATTTTCATACTAATTACCTTTCATATGAAATAATAGTTATTTATAAAAAAAAAGAATTAAAATTTTTCCTCCATGCTCATTAACTTTAGTTAATATCCGAAATATTATTTTTCAAAGGTAATTAGCCATAATTACTGGAATCTTAATTGAAAAATACCAATAACTGATAAAAGAAATAATAAAACGAATCATACACGAATAACTAATAAAAATTATTTTTCATAATAAATACCTTTCATATGACTTCGAGATCGAATCGAAGTAATAAACATGATAAGTGAATAATTTGTAATTGTTAGATATAACCAATACATGCAACTTCAAACCATCAATATGCAATTTAACCATTAAGATGCAACTTTCAACCTTAAAAGATGATAAGTAGATGTATGTCCCAAGTGTAGTAATTATAACCGAATTTAATATTGACATAAATAAATAAGTAGAAAATTGATTAATTTAATATGGAATCGATTTTCAACCTTAAAAGATGCAACAAATATTTTAAACTTGAAAAAAAAATTAAATAATTTTTAAGAAAAAAATCACTTCATATATTGTGCTAGGGCGCATAAATATGACCATTGAATATGCAACTTCCACCATTAAACTTGCAACTTTCACCAATAAATATGCAATATTTCGAAGATGAAACCTTTAGCAATAAACATGCAAAATGAAACCGTTGGACTTGAAACTTTAACAATAATAACATGCAACTGCATCTGCCTCGAAAATCGCACCTGTAACTATGACCATTGAATATGCAACCTCTAGCAATTAACGTGCAACTTTCACCAATAAATATGCAATATTTCGAAGATGAAACCTTTACAATAAACATGCAAAATGAAACCGTTGGACTTGTAACTTTAGCAATAACATGCAACTACATCTGCCTCGAAAATCGCACCTGCAACTATGACCGTTGAATATGCAACTTCCACCATTAAACTTGCACTTGCAACTTCACCAATAAATATGCAATATTTCGAAGATGAAACCTTTAGCAATAAACATGCAAAATGAAACCGTTGGACTTGAAACTTTAACAATAACATGCAACTGCATCTGCCTCGAAAATCGCACATGTAACTATGACCATTGAATATGCAACCTCTAGCAATTAACGTGCAACTTTCACCATTAAATATGCAATATTTCGAAGATGAAACCTTTACCAATAAACATGCAAAATGAAACCGTTGGACTTGTAACTTTAGTAATAACATGCAACTACATCTGCCTCGAAAATCGCACATGCAACTATGATCGTTGAATATGCAACTTCCACCATTAAACTTGTAACTTTCACCAATAAATATGTAATATTTCGAAGATGAAACCTTTAGTAATAAACATGCAAAATGTAACCGTTGGACTTGAAACTTTGACAATAACATGCAACTGCATCTGCCTCGAAAATCGCACATGTAACTATGACCATTGAATATGCAACCTCTAGCATTAAACGTGCAACTTTCACCAATAAATATGTAATATTTTGAAGATGAAACCTTTAGCAATAAATATGCAAAATGAAACCGTTGACTTGTAACTTTAGCAATAACATGCAAATGCATCTGCCTCGAAAATCGCACCTGCAACTATGACCGTTGAATATGCAACTTCCACCATTAACTTGCAGCTTTCACCAATAATATGCAATTTTCGAAGATGAAACCTTTAGCAATAAACATGCAAAATGAAACCGTTGGACTTGTAACTTTAGCAATAACATGCAACTACATCTGCCTTGAAAATCGCACATGCAACTATGACCGTTGAATATGCAACTTCCAGAATTAAACTTGCAGCTTTCACACCAATAAATATGCAATATTTCGAAGATGAAACCTTTAGCAATAACATGCAAAATGATACCGTTGGACTTGTAACTTTGGCAATAACATGCAACTATATCTGCCTCGAAAATCGCACCTGCAACTATGACCGTTGAATATGCAACTTCCACCATTAAACTTGCAACTTTCACCAATAAATATGCAATATTTCGAAGATGAGACCTTTAGCAATAAACATGCAAAATGTAATCGTTGGACTTGAAACTTTGGCAATAACATACAACTGCATCTGCCTCGAAAATCGCACATGTAATTATGACCATTGAATATGCAACCTCTAGCATTAAACGTGTAACTTTCACCAATAAATATGCAATATTTTGAAGATGAAACCTTTAGCAATAAACATGCAAAATGAAACCGTTGGACTTGAAACTTTAGCAATAACATGCAACTGCATCTGCCTCGAAAATCGCACCAGTAACTATGACCATTGAATATGCAACCTCTAGCATTAAACGTGCAACTTTCACCAATACATATGCAATAATTCGAAGATGAAACCTTTAGCAATAAACATGGAAAATATAACCGTTAGACTTGAAACTTTAGCATAACATGCAACTGCATCTGCCTCGAAAATCGCACCTGTAACTATGACCATTGAATATGCAACCTCTAGCATTAAACGTGCAACTTTCACCAATAAATATGCAATATTTTGAAGATGAAACCTTTAGCAATAAACATGCAAAATATAACCGTTGGACTTGAAACTTTAGCAATAACATGCAACTGCATCTTCCTCGAAAATCGTACCTGTAACTATGACCATTGAATTTGCAACCTCTAGCATTAAACGTGCAACTTTTACCAATACATATGCAATAATTCGAAGATGAAACCTTTAGCAATAAACATGCAAAATATAATCGTTGGACTTGAAACTTTAGCAATAACATGCAACTGCATCTGCCTCGAAAATCGCACATGTAATTATGACCATTGAATATGAAACCTCTAGCATTAAACGTGCAACTTTTACCAATAAATATGCAATATATTTTTATATTATTTTATTTTATCAGTATTATAAAAAATAATTTTTTTATATTATTTTATTTTTTCAGTATTTTTTAAAAATAAATTTTTAAAAACTGACAATAAATTATTTTTATAATTTTATTTTTATTAATATTTTATAATTTATATAATAAAAAATTATTTTTAAATTTTTTTTTAGAGTAACTGGTTGCAACCGGTTGTTGCAACCAATTACTCTCATTTTTTTTTGTTTTTTAATGCTACCAACCCTTGGGTATCTGATACCCAAGGGTATTGTAGCAATACCCTTTCCCTAGATATCACTTTAACTTAGTCAATTCAATAATGGGTTATTTATGTTTTACTGTTAAAGTTATGATAAAATAACAATTGGGTATTATGAGTGTTAGGAAATATTATTCCTAATGTTTTACATATTTGTTTTCTTAGGATCTAACCAAACATGTATTACTAATCCTAGATTTATTCACAAACAAATTGAAATAAACCTAAGTTAATCACAACACAATTGCATACATTTCTTCTTGTAGAGATGTTCTTAATAAAACTTAATTGATTGCTTAACTCAATAAGCAAATGCTCTTATTTATATGAGGGAAATCAAGCTATTATAACATCACATGCATGCTTCCTATTAACTCACAAGCATTTGGAAGCGGGTCTTGATTACTATGTAATCACATGCATTTGGATGCATTGATTACTATGTAATCACATGTATTTGGATGCTTGATGACTTTCTCTAACCCTTCCAAAAAATGTTACCATCATGGGTGTACCTATATGTTCCCCATTTAACATTTTCTAATTGTGTAGGCTATTACTACTTCATTATCACAGTTAACTAATACTGGACCCGAAGCTATATTTGACATACCCAAATGATCCAAGAACCTTTTCAACCACACAGCTTCTTGTACTGCCGATGAAAAGGCCACAAATTCAGCCTCAATTGTGGATAAGGCTATACAAGATTGTTTTTTACTGCTCCATGAAATGGCACAATTGTTTAGCAAGAAAACAAAACCGGAGGTAGATTTTCTTTCATCTAAATCTCTTCCCCAATCAGAATTAGTATAGCCTCGCAATTGCAGATCACTTCCTTGATAATACAATGAGTAATCAGTTGTCCCTCTCAAATACCTAAATATTCTTTTAACTGTTTTCCAATATGCTAGTCCTGGATTGGATTGGTATCTACTTACCATTCCAACAGCGAAATAGATATCAGGTCTTGTACAAAACATTGCGTACATTAAACTTCCAACTGCATTTGTATAAGGAACTTTCTTCATTTGTTCCTTTTTCATGTGGAGTTTCAGGACACAATCTACGACTCAAAGCTTCAGTTTTCGTGATAGGAGTATCAATGGGTTTGCAAGCCTGCATTTGGAAGCGTTCAAGAATTTTCTTTATGTATGACTCTTGTGAAAGAGACAATAAATTCCTTGAACGATTCCTTGCGATCTTAACCCCAAGAATATATGCAGCTTCACCCATATCTTTCATCTCGAAGTTAGATGATAATAATTTTTTGATGTGTTTTACAAACTCCTTATCATTTCCAACTATAAGTATATCATCCACGTACAAGGATAAGATTATGAACTTATCTTTATCTCTCTTGGTGTAGACACAATGATCCTCATCTATCATTGTGAAATCATTCGAAATGATTGTATTGTGGAATTGTATATACCATTGTCTAGACGATTGTTTGAGACCATATATAGACTTTAAAAGTCATTATCCATACTGTTTAGCAACGTAATGCGGGCAATGAAGTTCTTTTTCTTTCAGACCTCATAAGCCTCTCGGTCTCGCCTGTGTTGGGCCGTAGTGCCCTGTTCAGGTTCATCCATGCTCATTTTCAGGGTTTCAAGAACCTCTTGTTCTTCTAGCACATATTGGATTTTCATGCTCCAAATTTCATAATTATCGTCATTCAGTTTCTCACCCTTATTGAGTTCAGCGATAATGTTCTTTGTTGCGGAAGCCATATCAAAAAAACACAAAGTTTCTACAGACATTCATGCATAATTGTTAATATCGTTGCCTTATTTTATCATGAAACGAATTATGTTTAATAAAATTTTTCAATGGAGTTGGAGTCAAAAGGCCACTATGTGTCCAATCGTCATCTAATTACCCAGTGTAAAAATATTATCAACATAATCAATCATGTAAAATCATTTTCTAAAAAATTACATAAATTTTTAGAACATTTTAATCATATGACACTCATTGATTTAATTATATAAATTAAATTCAACATAGAATATCCATACATATAAATACAATATTTACATGTCGTGAAATAACAAATTATTACACACATGACACTCATTGATTTAATTACATAAATTAAATTCAACATAGAACATCCATACATATAAATACAACATTTACATGCCGTGAAATAACAAATTATTACACACATGACATTAACATAGTTTTGTCATAGAAAAAACTAATATCTAACACATAAAACTTTTCCAGTTCTGGAGTCCCAACGAATAAAAGTCTTAGGATAAGAATCCTTAAATTCTTGGGGTAACTTATAATTGATCTTGGACAACCATGGGAATGTTAGTGTCATACACATACCACAAGATCACTAAGATGATTTGTGTGTGAATAAATCAAAGACAAGTTGCGGAAATTACTTACTTTGATCGGTTGAGATTTCAAAAATTTCAAGAGATGTAGATGAAGCTCCAAGCTTTCTATGTTGTTTCCAACTCATGGATGAGTTTCCCTATCACCTTAATCAACTCCTTGAAGTGCTAGCTTGTTGAAATTTTGCAATAAAATTCCATGGAATGAGAGATGAGTGCTCGACATTTTGTGAGGGAGAAGAGAGAATAGTTGATTTTTTGTGTTTCCAAAACTTATCACTTAAGTTGACTTCCAAAGCTTTACTTAAGTCTTTATTTGTTGTGAAAGACTTTGCATTAATTGTCCAACCACTTCTATCACGTGTCAAAACATGATGTAAATAAAGTGGGTCCTACCACTTTAAATTCAAAATTTGGTTGGCTTACACAACACACTTTGGGCTCGGTTCGTTTAATCCGATTAAATGAATTTTTCTATTGCGGCATAATTAAATCTAATTTAATTAAATAATAATGCCTAGCAAAATTATTACGGAAGTCGCTCGCGAATTGATTCCAAATTAATTCGTTCGCTAGAATTAAAATCCAATTTAATTCCGCATTGAAATCCAATTTCAATTAATATATCTAATATATTATTTTAGCCCAATTAAATAAATTAAATAGTAAAATCTAATTTCACTTTTAAATTCATTTTGCCGATTAATTCCAAATTAATCGCGTTCTCTCCTCTCGACGAATTTAATCCCAGATAAATTCTCGACGCAATTAATCCCAGATTAATTCATTCTCTGATAATTAATCCCAGATTAATTTTCTCTCTCATAATTAATCCCAGATTAATTATGTTCGAGTCAAATGTCATCGGTGAATCTTTGGGAAGTGACCCAATAGATCCCTGGATATGTTGAGAATAAATACGGTCATCGGACTATCCGAACACGTGCGTACCCGGTACCACGTTCTTACCGATTTACAAGACATGGTTGGCTTCTAGCAAAGCACCGTGCCTACCCAATTCTCCAGAAATATATTCAATATGGAATATATATAATCTGTATCAGGCGTAGTATACAATGTATTGTGTATTACAATCCAGTATCTGATGTCACATGCTAGGCCTAAGGCTGGAATTGTGTCTGCCCCGTACGAAGCATATATCGGATCACTGGCAACTAGTATATGTAATCAGATAATCATGACCTAGTCATATTATCCCGATAGCTATAGCATTTAAGAGTACTAGTTATGTATCCTTGCGTGATCATCATCTTCATATGACTGAAGTGATACTTCTATCTTGACATCACACCCAATACACTACGATTCTCAGTATACCCAGAAGAGGCGTACACAGAACCTGTTAAGGCTCCGGAGGACCAAAACCAAAGTATACTGATTGTCGCAAGTATTAGCGATGCAAGTCTCAGGTTAAGACCAAATACACCTACCATGATTCGGATTCCCATAGACACATAGTCATACTACCAATGGGATTCCGAGAGGTCTATCCAGAGCGAAGCTGTTCCCGATCCAACGGCTAACAGAATCTCCCATCACACTTGCATAAGTATCTAATACTTAAATATATGAGAATTATGTCGTTAAGCTTCCATAACGCGCACAAGTGTAACACTAGCTTATTCCGCATTACCGATGTCCAGTTTCGATAATACTACGACTAGGGATATTTAATGATTAAACCTTTTGTGGATTAATATTGTCTCATATCTTATTAATCTAGTACTAATCATATGGACTTTTATCATTTATATATCCAAGTAATCCAATTACAAATGATAAAAGAGCAATTTCATTTGTCAAATAGTTAATTTGTACAAAGAACACCATGTCTTTTACAAATAGTGATATTATGGGTCATAATTGTCCAACAATCTCCCACTTGGCCTATAGCCAATCACTCAAGTGTCCAACACCTGAACTATGTACAGGTCGCTCATACTTATGCTGATATATCGCTTTCATCAGCGGATATCCAAGGTTATCATCTGAAACGATCTTGTCGATCTTGACATCGCCACGATGTGTGATCTCACGAATCAGATGAAACCGTCGAAGTACATACTTGGATCATTGGTGAGACCGTAATTCCTTAGCCTGTGCTGTAGCCCAGCTCAGCTGCTAACAGAACTACTCCTAATCCAATTAGGAATTTTATAGATCCAAAATGCTTCTTTTGCTGCCTCAGCCGCAGTAATGTAATCCGTTTTTGTTGAATCGGCATCAGTATCTTGCTTGGAAGATTTCCAACTCACTGTTCTGTTATTCAAATAAAATATGTACCCTTATTACGACTTATAGTCATCTTTATCAGTTAGGAAACTTGCGTCGGTGAACCTAGTCACTTCAAGTTCTCTTTCTCCATAGATTAAGAATGCATCCTTAGTTCTTCTAAGATACTTAAGGATATTCTTTACATCAATCCAGTGACCATCATCTGGATCGGCCTGATTGTGACTTCAGATGCTCAAAGCATATGAGACACCATGTCGCGTACATGTCTAACAATGTACGAGATCTCGGAGAGCGCCAACAACTTTTAGATCTATCATAGTAGATCTTTATTTTCTAGAATAAAGGTTGCCTCTCCCAAGTTATTCATGGAGAATTTTATTGAAAGCCAAGCTTTCATCGATTTTAATATGGGAATGTCATTGCTAAGAAGTAATACATCATTGTAGGCATTGCATTTTCGTATGTGAAACCCGATGATGAGTCTCAGTTGGAGGCACTACCTTTTTAGATAAGGATATTGCGGGAAACAGAGGTCGGAAGGGGGAATTCAGAATAAGTACGTCACCAAGTTCATTTCACAAGTTCATTGTCTTCGTTAGTGCTGCGTTCGTTACTTTGTTCGAATGTCAGGCAGATTGCGGACATTCGTGCCGCGTTCGAATTGGCGTTCGAACGGAGTCGGTATTTCTGGTTTTCCTGCTAGCCTCGCACCCCAGCCCAATTAGCCCCCCCAAAGCCCATAAAACACATCCCAATTTAATTAAATTAAACATTAAATATTAAATAAAATATTTAAACCATTTACCAATTAAATAAAACATAAAATATAATCATACCTAATAAGATAAATCAATATATTAACTTCCTAACTAAACAAATCACATACTAAATTAAAAAGATGTCATGCCTAATTAAAATCAATCATAACAAATTAAAGATATTGACTTCCTAATCTAGCCAAGATTTGTCCCCCCTCAATCTTTGACTTTCCTTGCTCAACACCAAATCAAATCCTCTTTTTAATGCCAAAATCCCTTCCTTGTGAGACAAGGTGAAGCCCTAGCCCTTCTCTATATAAACAACCTCTAACCAAGACATGCACTCCTCTAGCTCATACACTACTCACACGCAAGTCACAGCAAGAAACCTTAAGACATCACACGCCAATCACAAGAAAGATAGCAAATCATTCCCCTCATCCTTACCCTCACATCACTGAAAATACAGTAGCCATTCACACCCCCTACAACCACCAAAACAACCCCTAATCACCACCGAAAACCAGCCCCATAAACCTCCACACATCACCGAAAATCACACCAAACACAGCAGCCTAAAATCACCTTAAAACAGCGGTAAACTACGTCAAAAATAGTAGCCTAAAACACCAAAAACAAGACCTGAAATGGTAAGCAGAAAATACAGAGGAAACGGCAGCAAAACCACAAGGAAACAGC
>SKCR01019367.1:0-64104 GCA_019454045.1 Zanthoxylum bungeanum | reverse complement strand
TATATAGCAATAGGGGTTGGATGTCCGTAGGCTCATTGGAGGTACATGCATCATGAACATGTAGAAACAACTCGATAGAGAGATCAATGAAAATTGGAGGGTGGTCAGAAGACACTTTGAAATTGGAGAGGGAAGATAACATTATATGCTTCCAAAAGACAACATGACATGAGATGAGAAGTTTTTATGACATAGTATCCCAAAAATGATACCCTTTGTGTTCAATTTCATAACCTAAGAAACAACAAAGTCAAGCACAAAGTTATAACTTGTTATGCTCAGTAGGAGGAAGAATGATAAAACAAACACTCTCAAAAACTTTAAGCAAATTATAAGAGGGAGAAATATCATATAAGCACTCATATGGAGATACGTGTTGTTTAATGACTACAGAAAGAATACGATTAATAACATATATTGCGGTGAGAGCGACTTCATCCCAAAAACATTATGGATAAAAAGATGATATGAGCATGGATTGAACGAAATCCAGAATATTACGATGTTTACGTTCTGCTCGCCCATTTTATTGAGAGGTGTATAGGCAAGATCTTTAGGATAAGGTACTTTGTTCTTTAAAAAAAACTTTGAAGTGTAGAGTCTATATATTCTTTGGCATTATCAGTGCGTAATATTTTGATGATTTTGAAAAATTGTATTTAACCCATAGACGCAAAATCAATGAAAGTAAGTTTCAGAATAAGAATATTATTTCTGACCGAAGTTCACATAGTTGACCAACAAATATAAGATTGAAAGTAAGTTTCAGAATAAGAAATGTGTTAGGTAATGTAAGGGCAAAGGTATATATTTGTCCAGACTGGCTTGCAGACATTTATGAGCCATATGCAGTAATAATTAGAGAGACAGTCGTGGTGGGATATATGAAGGAAAATAACGGAGATTGAGAAGTCATGTGGTTGAAACAACCAAAATCAAAATACCAAGGAGAATTACTTGAAGTGGCAGATAAGGCAGTAGAAGTACTGAGAGGTATGGAGAGTACCTGTCTAAGGAGTGTTTCTAAGTTACCATTGGATGTATGAGAGGCAGTGACCTCAGAGGTAACAGTATCAATTTGAATTGTTATCTTAGAGGGCTAACCAAGTCTTGGGGACGAGTGGGGCACTGTACAATGGAATGACCAGACGCTTGTAGTAGCGCCAATCCACCCTAGTAGGAAGAAGAGGCATTATGGCCTTTTTTTCTTATATTTGTGACATTCAGTAAGACTGCATTCATTTATAGTATAACCAGATTTGTTACAAGTACGACAAAATTTGCTTCAAATTTTTTAGAAATGTTTGCCCGCGGTGACAACCACAGCATCACGCGAGATGGCTTAAGTAATCCGAGGCGAGTTTCATCAGACAATAACCAAGAGACAGTAGCTTCCAAGGTAAGTAGAGGATATTGATATAATAAATAGACTCTGCAAGATTCAAAATTATCAGTAAGGGCCAAAAGAAACTAAATCAACCTCATACTATCATGGTGGGCGGTATTTTAGCTGCATCAATAACAAAACTCGTCGATAGTTCGAAGAGAGCAAGTTTGTCCCAAACAGATTCAATTTTAGCCAAGAAACTAGTAATAGAGACTGACCGCGCTTTTTTTTTTTCAAGTTATGTAACTCTTTCCATAACTGATATTGGTTAGAGAGAGCAAAAGTAGTGTAACTTAAGGCAAGCAAACCCATACCTCTTTGGCAGTTTCATAGTGGACAAACTGGTGGTGAATGGAAGGAACCGAGGTATTCCGAAACCAGGTCAGAATATGATGATTCTTATTGTCCCAATCATCGAGACAATCAACAAACTTGTCACCAAGCTCATCATTTTTTTGTTGAGGAGTTTTAACATTGACAGTAACATAACACCATTGTGGACACTGGATTTCGTCCGAGGTCCACAATCGAGAATTTATAGGGAGGGGGCACTAGCGATCCTATAAAACAGAGGTAGAGTGAGCGGGAGTACTGCCCACCGGTGTGGTGGGTTCCGGGGGCACTCTGACACTCAAGTCAGTAGTGAAGACGAGCTGTAAATAATTGAGGAGCAAAGTTCAGGGTTACCTTGATACATGTGAGCCGCCGTGAGGGCTATAGGTTGGCGGTTATAAGAGCTCTGGTGACAGAGAGTTGTGTTGTGTGATGTTGGATGATCCCCTTCATGCCATGACTTTTCTCTTTTATAGGCCCTCCTGATGATGGGTCATTTAAATCTCCTCTACCCATTGGATGTGTTAATGATATGGTTTATGACTGTAACTGCAGATTTAATGGATTTCATTACTGTAGGCATTTTCCCAATCTAATTACTTATGAATCCATTGGCACCCTGAACTATTAAATCCGTGATGACGGGCTCTGGGCTAGTCTGGCCTCTCGGCCCAAAGTGTATTTCTCAAACTAGATCTGATGGTGGTCCTTGGGGCTTTGGTTTGGTGATTGGCCCAAAGGCGGAATGACGGTTATGCCTTTGGGCCCAAATTTGGCCCGTACAGTTTATCCCCTACTCTCTAAGTCAATGAGTCTTTGGCTTGGTGAGTATTTGACGCGCGTGTCGAGACTATAGGATGAAGGTGTACCTGAGCGTCGATGCTGCCTATTGATTGAACCAAACGAATGTCAAGTTATGAACTTGACTCTACATGATCCATCGTGGATGTGTCCAGTCGAATAAGCTAGATGAAGGTCAAGATCATGAACTTGAATCTACAAGAGCCATTGGGGAAGTATCCAGTCGACTGAACCATATGAAGGTCATGATATATGTCATATGACATGTGTAATATATGTCTACAACTTGACTCGACATTAGTTCATGGGGGATGTCCCCGGTCGACTGAACCGGAAGAGGGTTCATGAGTTACTTTCACTCGACATGTCGTATGGACTGAGGGAAGTCCATGTCTAAATTTGACTTGACAAGAGTCCATGGTGGATGTCCCCGGTCGACTGAACCAGATGAGGGTTCAGGAGTTACTTTCACTCGACATGTCGTATGGACTGTAGGAAGTCTATGTCTTCATTTGACTCGACATGAGTCCATGAGGGATGTCCCCGGTCGACTGAACCAGATGAAGGTTCATGAGTTACTTGCACTCGACATGCCGTATGGACTGTAGGAAGTCTATGTCTTCATTTGACTCGACATGAGTCCATGAGGGATGTCCCCGGTCGACTGAACCAGATGAAGGTTCAAGAGTTACTTTCACTCGACATGTCGTATAGACTGTAGGAAGTCTATGTCTTCATTTGACTCGACATGAGTCCATGGGGGATGTCCTCGGTCGACTGAACTAGATGAAGGTTCAGGAGTTACTTTCACTCGACATGCCGTATGTACTGTATGAAGTCTATGTCTTCATTTGACTGGACATGAGTCCATGGGGGATGTCCCCGGTCGACTGAACCAGATGAAGGTCATGATAAACCCCATACTACGGGTCGAAGAACCAGTGGAGTCTTCAATGTCGTTTGGACCGATGAAGGTCTATGAAAGTCTTCACTCTACAGACCTGACGAAGGTCCAAGAGTCTTTCCTTATCATACTACTAGACCTGGTGAAGGTCTATGAAGGTCATCACACATTCTCCTGATGAGGGTCCATGTGACTACGGTCGTATGGACCTGTCGAATGGACTTGATAAAAGTCCAAGAAGGTCATCATTTTTCACTCTACTAGACCTGAAGAAGGTCAATGAGGGTTCTCATTCCTCATTCTACAAGACCTGACAAAGGTCAATGAGGGTATAATTCCTCATTCTACAAGACCTGACAAAGGTCAATGAGGGTATAATTCCTCATTCTACAAGACCCGACAAAAGTCAATGAGGGTATAATTCCTCATTCTACAAGACCCGACAAAAGTCAATGAGGGTATAATTCCTCATTCTACAGGACTTGTAGTCTGAGACCATGTCGTCTGAAGACTATGAGACTACGGTCGATTGAACCTGATGAAGGTCCATGAGGGTTCTAATTCCTCATTTACAAGACCTGACAAGGGTCAATGAGGATATAATTCCTCATTCTACAAGACCTGACAAAGGTCAATGAGGGTATAATTCCTCATTCTACAGGACTTGTAGTCTGAGACCATGTCGCATGAAGACCATGAGACTACGGTCGAATAAACCTGATGAAGATCCATGGGGGTTCTCATTCCTCATTCTACAAGACCTGACAAAGGTCAATGAGGATATAATTCCTCATTCTACAAGACCTGACAAAGGTCAATGAGGGTATAATTCGTCATTCTACAGGACTTATAGTCTGAGACCATGTCGCCTAAAGACCATGAGACTACGGTCGAATGAACCTGATGAAGGTCCATGAGGGTTCTCATTCCTCATTCTACAAGACCTGGCAAAGGTCAATGAGGATATAATTCCTCATTCTACAGACCTGACAAAGGTCAATGATGGTATAATTCCTCATTCTACAGGACTTGTAGTCTGAGACCATGTCGCCTGAAGACCATAAAACTATGGTCGAATGAACCTGATGAAGGTCCATGAGGGTTCTCATTCCTCATTCTACAAGACCATATATGTAGTGTCGAATGAGATCTTTAACGAGTGCCAAGCTTCACATGGTAGTGTCGAATGAGATCCTTAACAAGTGACAAGCTTCACATGGTAATGTCGACTGACATCCTTAACAAGTGCCAAGCTTCACTCGTGTAGTGTCGAATGAGATCCTTAACAAGTGCCAAGCTTCACACGTGTAGTGTCGAATGCGACATCTTCCTCATGCTAAGTCTCCATACATGTAGTGTCGAGTGGGATATCCTTACCAAGTCTGGTAATATCGACTGTGATATTACCACCCCATACATGTAGTGTCGAGTGGGATATCCTAATACTAATTCTCCATACATGTAGTGTCGATTGGGATACTCAACAAGTGCCAAGCCACATATTGTATTGTCGACTGAGACACCAATAACAATTACCAAGCTATGTTGTAATGTCGACTGGGACACCCATAACAAGTCCCAAACTATAAATTGTAATGTCAACTATAAAAAGTGCAAGCCATACTTGGTAATGTCGACTGGGATTTCCACGCCAAGTCTTTATTAGAGTATAGTCCATTTTGACATCCTCCTCACGCGCTAGTCTCCAAACATGTATTGTCGACTAGGATATCCACGCAAAGTCTTCATTCGGGTATTGTCGACTGAGACATCTTCCTCATGCCAAGTATATCTCTTCATCATATGGGGTGAATGGTAGGAAAAATGGTTCCACTGAAGGGACGCGCCTTGTTCCTGATGAGGGTCCATGAGACTGGTCGAATGGAGTCTAGAGTCAATGGCAATCCATTCATGTAATGTGAAGAATATAATTATCTTCTCATGTCTCCTGAAAGAGACGACTATCTAACCATGTAGTATGGAGTTGAAGGCAATCTATGCATGTCATATGGAGGGGATGAAAATCCTTTCAGTCGTCTAAATGTGGTAAGTCCTTCAATGTCGTATGGAAATGATAACAATTCTTCTATGTAGCCAGATGGCCATCCACCTTATCGTATGGAGAATATGATAATCTTTCCATGTAGTCTGGAGTGGATGACATTACTAGAGAATACTTCTTAGTCGGTTGGGTATGCTGGAAGAATATGAGGGTATTCTCATGTCGAATGGAAGAAGTATATCGATTGGGTCTGATGATTTTTTATGTGGTCGATTGGAGCAAATGGGTTTCTCCCTAAGTTGTAGTTTTGTGAAGGTCATTTTCTTTTAAAGTTGCCAATGAATACTTGTTTGGGAAGCTATGATGTCCCCAAAGCAACAATATGTGGCTTCTGGCCCCTTTTTTTTGTCTAATTACATCAGGTGATATCTTATTGAGAAGTATTACTAGCACATCATTTATTATGTCGGTGATCTTTTTGTAAAGTTTACTTTCTGAAAGTAATCCATTTCTAAATACTTCAACTTCAGTAGGCTGATAGAGATCTGTGATTGTATACTATCTTTATTGAAGTGATCCACGTAGCTTCGCAAGGACTCCCCTCTCTATTGTTAGATGGCATTAAGGTAATTGATGGTGTTCTCAAGCTTGCAAGAACTTGCGAAATGCTCCACAAATTTGTCTGCTAGCTGTTGGTAAGACTCGATGGATCTGTATGGGAGATTGATAAACCAGGTGAGGGCAGAACCAAATAATGTTTCTCCAAATCATCTGCACATACCAGCTTCCCATTGATGAGGAGCCAGACCCGTTGATAACGTCTTGTATTTGTAATGGACAACATGGTCGTCTGGGTCAGTTGATCCATCATACATCTTCATATCTGGAGGACTGAATTTCATTGGTAGCTCAATGGAAGTGATGGTCTCCAAAAATGATGTATCTGAGATTGTGCCAGCTCGGCTTTTTCTCACTGGTAGTCTGACACTAGGTAGGCTGGAGAGAATTACATCTTTGAACTCTTTCATTTCCTTACGCATGGTGGAGGCAACTTACCGTGCTTGGTCGGTTGGGGAGATATGTCGACTTCTTTCTTGATTTGGTAGATGGTTATCCAATGGCGGATTCTCGCTTGCCACATTGTTGAATGCCCCCAGGAGATTGGTGGGGATTATAAGATTGATGGGATGGTCTGGAGAATCAGGTTGTTGGGAGGTTGAAGAGATTTGCTCCAGTTTCTTCTTGAGGGTTATATTGGAGCTTCACATGACTTGACTCTCTTCTTCTAAGGCGCGTAATCGTTCTTTGAGTATGATCAGATGCGTAGTTATAGGATCTGGTGTCTGCTCACTGCTAGAAGCCATGGTTGGCTGTGTTTTAGGAACCGTAGACTGAGAGATCTTTGTCTGCTATGAATCGCTAAGGCCCCACGGTGGGCGCAAAATTATGGACGCTGGATTTCACCCGAGGTCCACAATCGAGAATTTATAGGGAGGGGGCACTAGCGATCCTATAAAACAGAGGTAGAGTGAGCGGGAGTACTGCCCACCGGTGTGGTGGGTGCCGGGGGCACTCCGACGCTCAAGTCAGTAGTGAAGACGAGCTGTAAATAATGGAGGAGCAAAGTTCAGGGTTACCTTGATACCTGTGAGCCGCCTTAAGGGTTATAGGTTGGCGGTTATAAGAGCTCTGGTGACAGAGAGTTGTGTTGTGTGATGTTGGATGATCCCCTTCATGCCATGACTTTTCTCTTTTATAGGCCCTCCTAAAGAGGGGTCATTTAAATCTCTTCTACCTGTTGGATGTGTTAATGATATGGTTTATGACTGTAACTGCCGATTTAATATAGTTCATTACTGTAGGCGTTTTCCTAATCTAATTACTCATGAATCCATTGGCTTCCTGAACTGTTAAATCTGTGATGACGGGCTCTGGGCTAGTCTGGCCTCTCGGCCCAAAGTTGATTTCTCAAACTAGATCTGATGGTGGTCCTTGGGGCTTTGGTTTCGTGATTGGCCCAAAGGCGGAATGACGGTTATGCTCTTGGGCCCAAATTTGGCCCGTACAACCATAACTTTCGACCTTTGAGAAACTACGCATTCTTTGAACTCAAAGACGGTAGTTCGGATCTTAGAGAATGGTAGGAATGGGATGCATAACATCATATTTATCCATTGGAAAATTACTGCATGGGTCACCGGACGATGGGGATGATGTTGGTGGCGTGAGTGGTGACCGGAACTAGGGGTGGCAAAACGAATCAACGAATTGAATTTGTATCGAATCATAAACGAATTGTATCAAAATGTGATAGATTCGTATTCGATTCGTTTATTAAACGAATCATAATATCAGGATTCGTATTCGATTCGTTTATTAAACGAATCGAATACGAATATTCGTTTAGTCAATGATATTATTTAATAAAATAATTTATCACACTTGATTTACATTAATTATTTATAAATATATACATATGAAATATGTAATTAATATATTTACTAAAAACATATCTCACCAAATATCGAAAATATTACTTTTTCTATGATAATTAGATATAATTTCTAGAATTTTAATTGAAAATTAACAAGAACTAGTAATTAAAAATAATAAAACGAATCATAAACGAATAAACGAATCAATGAGCTTAATTCGTATTCGATTCGTTTAATAAACGAATCGAATCGAATTGACCCATTTATTAAACGAATCTATTTTTTAAACCTGTATTCGCTTTAAAGCAAATCGAATCGAACGAATAACGAATCCTGACCCAATTGTCACCCCTAACCGGAACAGCTGGAGGATGTGGCAGCGGGAGATGGTTGCGATGGGTAGGGTTTGAGGGTGAGAACTAGATTTTGGAAATTGGAATTGGGTGTTTGGACACAAGAATAAGGGTGTTTAAAAGGGAGATAAGATCTGTTTAAAGATAAGGATAATTAAATATCGAGATATCGGAACTCAGGCGTGTGATATCATATCACAAATAGGAACCGAAATAGGAGAACTGATGAAAACTATACTAGTTTTTTGATTTCAATATGAATTACAAATTGCATTTATATAAACAGTACAAAAGAATCAATATTAATTACATATCAACTAACAATTAACATTAATATAATATCTATCAATATTAATTACATATTAACTAACAACTAACATTAATATCATATCTATCAATATAATTACATATCAACTAACAACTACCATTAAATATCATATTAATCAATAAATTTCTCTCTCCATTATTATTGGTTAGTATATGTTTGCACTGTCACACCCAAATCTTTCCCCCAAGATAAAAGCTAGATCAGTGTAAATTATTTTACTTCACTACATTTACAAAGCTTTCTTGCACATCACCTCTCGTTCTATATTTGAATATTGATAGCTACTCACATCATATTACATTTTCACTTTTTTTTTTTTTGAAATGTTGGAAATCCCACCGCCAATCCACTTGACCCGGACTTAAGTGAAGCAGGTAAAACCCTCGGTTGTCTCAGACTCTTACAAGAAATGCACCCTATGAATTATAACTCAGGACCTGACAACCAAATCTTAAGCCATTTGTCACCAAGTCACACCCTTTAGGAACATATTACATCTTAACTTGCATTTGGGAATAACTAAATTTCTTGAAACTTTAATTATTCTCTTTCATTTTACCTGCAGTGGTGTGGAAAAAATCCTTGAACGGTACAGGCAATGCTGCTACAGCTCTCAAGATCCCAGCAACATTAATGAGCTGGAACCTGAGGTTTGTTTGATATTTAGGTGTCTGTATGAATCGAACTTACAAGTTTGGTTCATAAATTGCAAATAACCAGTTCTTGTTTCAAATTAATTATTTACGTTTTAAATGACATGTTATTCTTATTTAAGTACCTGAAAGGGTAGGACGAAGCTGAAAATTAATAAAATTGTTATATTATTTCATTATAAAGAAGAAAAGAATTTGAATGCCTCTATCATTTCTATAAAAACCTACCATATGAAACAAGGGTAACTTAATCAAGTGAGCAAACACTTGTTGAAAATTGGAACTATCATATATTTATTTATATGTTAAGGAAATACTCTCCCTTTATTATGGATACGATCAAGACATAATCTTCGCATTATGACAACAAATCCCCTTGATCCTATTATTTCCTTAACATTATAAATCATGTTCAACATTCTCGGCCGGGTAATTTTTGTTAAGAGCGTAAGTCACAATATATAGTGAATTTATATCATCATGTGTATGTTCAATACTCATATATCTACAACAATTGCTGATCATCCTCAATTCATTGTTCAATGTTTCAGGGATTATTCCCAGAGATCTTAAGATTAAGGGCATTACGCGAGTCTCTAGAGCGCTCTCAAAGGTTAAATTCAATTAATTGATTAATTTTGATAAATTATAAATGTATTTTAATAATAAGGATGTTTTCAACATAATAAGTTAATACCCGGAAATACAAATTTTAATGCAGTTTTATTTATCTTTTAATACATTGAAATCTGTTTTTTTTTTTTTTCCCTTTCTTTTAGTGAGATTTTCAAGTTATTAAATTAATGATATCCTCGTTAGAACTGATTGTATCGTTGAACACATATATACAGACTATTTAGAGTAATTTTATTTATTTTTTAGGCATTTTCTGGGAGAAGATCTCGGAATACTTGGAGTGAAAGAGCTGCAAAAGCTTGAGAAACAGCTTGATAAAACCATCTCATTATCTAGACTTCGAAAGGTACATATGTGCATGCATATACATAAATTTTTAAACTCAAAAGTGATTTTTCAACCGAATGTATAACATACTGACTATCATAGTAAGCACTTGTAAGCCAAGATCAATAACCGAACCCTTCAGCCAAATTGCTTCTAGTGCCATCATATTCAATCTCTGTGTGATATATAGAGTAATAGTTGCTTATAGTGTAGCTTTCCAACTAATGGAACCAGTCGTAACTCGAAAGCGTAAAGACATAATCATATAAATATCAAGAAAGAGCATAACATATTAATTGAGTTCGATTTTTCGTGATGGCGCAAATGAATGTAAAATGAATGTGATTATTAACTTTCGGGTCTAGTTCTATTAGTTTTCGACCCTAATTCTACCAGTCTACATGTTTTGTTCTCACAATTTCGGGCATTGTTCTATCAGTTTCCGGAGTTTCCTGACCTTATTCTCATTTCCTTCATGGCTTAGTCAATAGTGAGCCATCAAGCAAGACTAGTCTCTATATATGCAATATATTTATTCTTCTTTATAATAAAATAATAAAAAATATTTATAAAGAAGAGATTTAGACCTTTCTCAATATTAGCGATAAAAATATCGATCCCACATAAAATTATTATTAATGTTAAATATTAAATTATCTTAGCTCTAATCTTATTTTAACTAACAATTATGAAATAAGAGGTATTAACTAATAAACTAAAGAAAAAAAACAAATTGAGACAAGTGAAAGTAGTAAGATAAGAAGAATGTGAGATCACAAATTCCCCATAATATTCCCTTAAATCTTTCTCTTCTCTTTATAATTGACCAACTATGATGAATTATTAACCTAGAACACGGAGTTATCTACAAGTATCTTATGATGTTCAAGTATAAGCGTCCAATTTAGTTCAATTACCTATATTCATATGATAATTAATTTAAGTCAAACTCATTATGATCAGGTTCTAATTATTGATAAGCATGCCTTGCAAGTATATTTATATCCTGAACAGAAATCGATTTTATGAATACGATCACGCATTATCAATTCCCAAGGCTAAACTAAAATCTCATTTTTCAAGTTCCTTAGGATTTACCACTACTATCCTATTATTGGCTAAGCAATAGAAAACATTAAGCATAGAGAATGATAAACAATCCACATAAAAGGTCACAAATCAATAACTAAAAAAATTCAATTAATAAAAGTTCATATTGGGTTCCATTACAATTCTAGAACAAGATCTAATTCATGATGAAGATAATAAACAACAATATCATGGTATTTAACATAATAAAGAACGAAGAATTAATAAATAAGGGATAAAGAAAACAAATCATGAAGGCTGTCAATCTTTTATCTCCAAGTTCTTCAATATTCTCTTCTTGATTCTATTTGATCTTCTTGTTCTTGATTGTTCTTGAATGGTTGATGTGTTTAGAGAGTGTTTTAGCCTCCAAAGAGACTTATTTTCCTCCCCAAAAATATTTTGAAGTACCCCTAAACGTTCTCTTATATAGATATCATAAAAATTATATTATGAAAAAAATACTAAAGACTGTAGCAATTATGAAATCACTGGTAGAAGTCGGGAATTTCGGATTTGCACTCTTTTTTACTCAATTCTTCATATAATGCATCCTAAACAATAAAACATTGAATATTAATGCATTTAACACATTCAAAAATATAATTTAGTGAGAAATCTGAAATTACCTACAAGCAATAGCGATAAACCAAACTCTATACCCAAGAGGGGGGGTGAATTGGGTTACGAATAAAATATGCGGAATTAAAAATCTTTGCCGATTTTAAGCTCTTTTACCAATTAATGCTTAATGTCAATTTTCTCTATTGTAATAAACAACCTATATGCAAGTTTCTAATATATAAACATGTAATAAATAAAACTTGCAATATGTAAAGAGTTAAGGGATAGAGAAAATGACACCGAGATTTATAGTGGTTCGGCCAACAATGCCTACGTCTACTCCCCAAGCCGCGCTTGAAGCTTTTCACTAATAACGAGTTTTTGTGGCTCACCCGCAACCAAGAGTTTTACGCAAGATGCACTCCAAACCTTTACACTTTGAGTTTTCTACGTAGGCTTACTCGAAAACTTTTACAATTACCCAATCAATGAGATTTCACAAACCGCAAGTGTTTTGTATAAAGAAATTGTAAAACACACTTGGGTACTCACAATGATAAAGAAGATTGTGTGAGTTGGTTACCCAAGTGATCTAATCTCACTATAAATCTATATGAAGGTGTAGTGTGTGTGAGCTTGACGAGTGTTTATGAATATGAAGGTTTAGAAACACTCTTGAATGTTCTCTAGTTCTCTAACCAAGAAAAAATGAGTTGTGGCTCAATTTATAGCAAAATGAAAGACTGCCCCAACTTTGCTGTCTGAGACAGGTATGCCGGTCTCCAGACACCGGTATGCCGGTCTGGCATAGTAACAGGTATCAACGGCTATATTACTATTGAAGATATATTTGTTAGGCTGGTAAGGTCACCGGTATGGGGACCGGTATGGTCCTTGCCGGTTCCAGTGACTGTACAATGTGAAGGCTTGACCGGTATGGTCACCGGTATAATGAATGGTTTAGGTCATGCCGGTTCCAGCAAAGAAACTAGCTGTTAGGCTCACCGGTATCGAACCCGGTCTGGTGTGTGCCGGTTCCAGTAGCCATGCAATCCATAGGTTCACCGGTATGGTGACCGGTAAGGTCCGTGCCGCTTCCAGTGAGCATGCAAAACTCAGCATCTCACTTGTATGGACACCGGTAAGGGACCGGTATGCCGGTCTCTGTACCAAAAATATAAGTATAAAGGTTTTAATGCATTTTGTACATGAATCTAATGCATCTAATTAAGTGAATGTGCATGTTTCCTATGAGTTTAGACACTTGAATACTCAAATCACATTACAATTAGAATCATAAGCTAAGACTTCATATAAAATCTTCAATGTATGCAAGTCTTCACATTCTTCGCTCTTCACCATCGTGTGCTTCGATATTTTTTTGTATTGTCTCGCTTTTATGCGTTAAAGACTTCACTCTCGTTGCATCATCAAAATCCATTATGCGATTGTGTCGTTAACAAAATCAACGATAAATACATTTGAAAAGTGTATATTATAGATACTCATCACTCAACTTATTAAAAAACTTAACATATTAATTTCCGACTTCATTTCACTTTGTTCGTAAGATTAATGTATTGAAATACAATTATTGTTTTTTTTTTTTATGATGTTATTTTCAGGAAAATAGAAGTTGAGAAACACACATCATTCATATTCTATAAGCATATTGCATTCTTCAATTATAAGCTGATGAATTATTAATTTTCTGCTTTCAAAATACTGCAGTCGGAATTAATGCGGCAAGAATTGGAAAACCTACAGCAAAAGGTAAAAATAAATTAATAATGTCAATCTCACTTAACCTTCATTGTTTGAGAAAGACACAAGTGATGATCCCCATTAATTAAGTTTTTGGGGTGGGTTGGTTCCGGATAAAAAAAAATTTGAGGATCATGTTGTTGGGTCAATCTATGAATAATCAAAACGGACATATTTTAATAAGTAACTTGCTTATTATGAAATTTGGATACATAAAATTTTATCCTTAGTAGATGATAGATCTTGGATCCAGATCCTGTTAGCCTAATTAAAATTTTGTTCACTTTTTTATTTTAATAAATGGTTTATTTTGTTCACTTACATGCTATTGATTCATGTCATATAAACTGACAGACGCACGATCTTGGAGAAGAAAATAAGCAGCTGAAAGCTAAGGTTTGTGCTCAAATTTTATCTTGGAGTTTTATACAAAATGTTGTGCGCAAATGGAAAATATGTGTGTGTGTGTATATATAATCTCTGTGTAAAACTTTTCAGCTGGAGAAATCAATTCAAGAATTAGGAGCAGATCCTAATTATATAGCAATGGCCAGTAACTGCTTCAGGGTGCACCCTTCGCAACACATAGGGTAAATTTTCTAGAGGTTCTTATTCCTAATTTTCTAACTTATGATATATTATTATATACTACTATACATAAAAAAAAATTAGATGTAGTGAAAACTTAAGCTTTTCAATGGAAAATTAGAGGAGAGCTGTACCAAATAACTTTGATTTCGTTTAATATAGTTTTTTAAATAGTTTTTTTTTTTTTTTTTTTTTTTTTAAAAAAAACTTAAGCTTTTGACAATAAGTTGAAGTTTCTAAAGTTGTGTCATAAAAGAAATGAAATAATTATTTAAAATAAAATAAGATTATTAACTATTGATAATTTATCTCTTAAAAAAAAAAACTTTACAATATATATACTTCCAATAACCTAAATTTTGAGTTTTTACTAGTAGAAGCAAAATATTTTTTTTAATCCTAAAAATTTTAGTTTAAATACAACCAAATACTATTAAAAATTATATAAAGAACTTTTTTAATTAAAAAACACTTTTGCCTAGTAAAAAGAACTCATACAAACAGACACTAAGTGCTACTTTTAAAAAAAATAAAATAAAATATTATTTTTTACTACCAAATACCCGGACCCGGGAAAAATTATCTGGATCCGGACCTGGGAATACCCAGTGCGGGTCTGGGTATACCCGGATTCGAATCCGGGATCCGTATAAAAATAATTTTTTTTTAAAATTTATCAATTAATATCATGAAAAATCCTAAATTATCAAAAATTGAAATTCACTAAAATTTATAAAAACTGAAATTCACTAAAATATAATTAAAATTAATCGGATTCATGTAAAAATTATCAATTAACTTCATAAAATATCCTAATTTATATTTATTTTTTAATTTTTTAAAAATTAACCGGATCCGGAATTATGTGAACCCTGGTTAGAACCCGGATAAGTACAGATCTTTAAAATCAAAACCCGAGTCCGCAAAAATATATTGCGGACTCGGGTCCTTCTGGGTCTTCTGGATTCGGGCCGGATCTAGGTAGAATTGCCACCCTTTTTTTTTGGATAACCAGGATGTCCGGGCCAGCTTACGCGCACCTCGACTAATCCCCGGGACCTGTGCCCCGTGCCCTCAGAAGTTTCCCAACACGGATCAGGGTAAGTCGCTGGCTTTTTACACCAGGGGGCATGGCCCCAAGGAAATGCATCTAGTGGGATTCGAACCTTGAACCTAAGAGGGAGCAAACCACTCAAGTCCAAAGCTTTTACCACTGAAGCAACCCCTTGGGGTTAGAATTGCCACCCTTAGTACCAAATGAAGGTGTTTTTGAGTTTTGTTTCATAGCAAGACACCCCATGTTTGATAAAAGTAATCGAAATCTCCCTGATATTTAAAATTAAACAAATCCTCAGTTCTCTTAAATGTTAATTTTATTTATCATTTTACTATTTCACCTCTTATGGAAACTTAAATGTTTAGGAAATACTTATAAAATAAAACTTAGGAAATATGAATCAAGTAAAATGATGAAAAATTAAATGTCTTGCACTTTTTAAAATTTTATTTAATTCAAACATTTTAGCTTTTCTGTATTATTAATCATTAAGATTATTTAAATTATTTTACTTAATTCATATTTACTAAGCATATAGATTTTCAATAAGAGGCAAAATAGTAAAATGATAAATAAAGTTAATATTTAAGCGAATTGTTATAACATTAGGAGGTTTTATTTAATTTTTAAATATCAGAAAAATTTCGATTAATTTTGTTAAATATGAAATTATTATGCTCATTTTCCCCATATACAATAGAATGAAATCACACTTTTGACAATCTATAAATATTTCATTGGTGGTCTATCTGAAGTATTTAATTATCTTACTCAATTACAAAACACTCAATTTAATATAAAAAGCTTTTTTTTTCCAGGTATCATCACAGTGTTGGAGCAAATATTGATGAAGCAAGGAACTTCGCTAGCGGAACCAATCCAGCTCAGGGATGGACTTGAATTGAAGTGAATTTACGTCATATGACGTTAATTAATGTTATGTACTAATTGTGATTTAATTTGAGATCTGCATGGCTACTTGTTTGATCAAAATATTCGATAAATATTAAGATTTGGTGGAATTGTATTATTTTCATTTGGTTATGTGGGGGTTTAATCTTCTTCGGAATTGACGATATGTCCTGATATTATTTTCTAAATGTATTATGTGTGTGCATATCAAATGATTAATGTTTTTTTTATATCTTTTAAAATTTATTCAATTGTCAATTTATGTTGTCTCAATACATTTAGTAACTTACATTTTTGATCGCTTGTAAAGGAGGAGGAAATTACCACAGGGTAAGTCTGTTCATTTCAAGAAATGCATACTTCAATCTTTCTGGTAAGTTCTTTAATTTCAATTTGGGTGTTTTCTCATGTTTCTTTTCTTCAAGTGTTCATAGTTCTTCAAAATTTTATTTCTGTCAATCGTCTTCTAGTATCTATGTAGAATCAAGTAAAGAAAAATCATTAGAAATATCAGAATTTAATTACGTACTTGTAGTCATTGCAATTATATGCATAGTCTGATGATGAGTCTCGTATAGGAGCACCACTTGAAAGGCCAGAAGGGAAATAAGCTCCAGAGAATTCAAGAAAAATGGCCAAACCCCGCCAGACGTCACCTATGTCTGGCTAGACTTCTCTCATATACGAACATTCGGCCGGATATTGGATATCTTCCGACCGGACATACCCAGCCATCATAAATCCGACTAGACATATATTGATCTACTAGTTATCCAGTAAAGTAGTTGAATTATGTTAAACTCCTAAGGGGATTTACCTCAAGATTTATTTTATTTTTAATGTCCATTATTATCCTGTTAAGGCTTTTGCCTATAGAAAGCATGTGAAATGAACAAATTGGGGATAAATGAAGAATAATGATTCGAAAATGAAAAACACGGTGAATTGAGAGAAAAAAGAAAAATGAGCTGATAAAGTAAAACAAAGAACCGAGAGAAAATACAGTGAAAAGTCCCTAGAGCTTCCCCTCTTCCGACGAGCGATTCAGCAAACTGCCCAATTTTCAAAGGCATCTTACAAGCCAAATACACATAAGGTACAACCTTAGGGCATCCTAACGTTATTTCTACTTGTTTCAAAGTGATGTTTTGACGCAGTATGTCTGGCCGGACTTGATATTCACATTCAGCTGAACGAACATAAGTCAAAACATGTCCGGCCGTATATGGTGGCTCCCTATTGGTATATAGGATGGACACCCGGATGTAAATTTCATAGCCGATTTCAAATGGACGGTAATATGATCTGCATTCAGGATATAACTCTATGTACCACTGGGAAACGATTATACAAAAGGCCGATTTTATAGATCTTATTATTTCATTGTCGTCATGTTGTTTGTTTTAATGCATGTTTATCTGTTTGTTCTCTGTCTGGTTCACGTGAAATATCCATCCAAACTCAGTTCATGTCCGACCAGACATCCCTATATCTGGTCTGATATCCCCGAAGTCAGCCGATGAGACATGAATTCTAATTGGCTTAGTTATTTTCTTTTTATTGTTGATTATTTTACAAGTCATTTACTTACTGCTATATATTATTGTTGTGATTGTTATTGTTTTAATTGTTACTGTTAGTGATGCATGTGTTTCTTGACCTCTTGATTTACTAGTATATCCAGCCGACTTATTCTAAGTCCAGCCGGACATTAATTTCTTGAAGAATATCCGGCTAGGCTTCTACGAATCCAGGCCGACGAGGCATGTATTTTGTCTCGTTGACTTTGTTATTTTTCTATCATTGTTCTGCTTTATCAATCATCTATATGATGCTATGTTATTATTGTAGTTTTTATTACTGTTTTGATTATTATTAGACGAGTATAATGTTGTAGTTTCGAACTTTCTGGTTTACAAAATATATCCGGCCAGACATGCAATATGTTTATCGTTTTTAAACAATGGCACGATCCCTATATTAGGCTTAGTCATATGTAAATGGGTAGCCTTTGTCTTTTAACGATGGAAAAGTACCAAGTTAGCCAAGGTTCACCTTTTAACATAGGGAGAACGAGTTTGCGTACCCCATATTGGTACATAAGCTAAGCCAAGCCTATGGACAATATTGGATTTACCACGTGTATGGGATGAATAATGTTAGAAGGATATATGCTGATGATTCAGCATACCATGTATCGCATGCATACATGCATCATGCTAATATTTTTGAAAGCATCCATCATAACGGCCCGTTGGATTAGGGAAAAAGGCAGATTAGTTAGAGGTTAGTTAACCAACTCAGAAATGGCCAACAATGAGAAGTCACGTGTAGATTAGTTGAAATCCAACATGAACAAGATTGCAGAACAACTGCAGACTTTGGCCAATGTTATGGCCAACTTTATGGCATCTCAGGCAGCAAAGGCTGAAACTAGTGAAATGAGGCGTGAATGGCCTATGAACAAAGTAGAGGAAGAAATCCCCAAACTTGATAAAGAGGAAGACTTATTATAATATGCTGCAGATAAAATGGCCAACTCTTGGGATGAGACCGAGCTCCAAAACTTGAAAGAACAAGTGGAATCAGTCACACAGAAAATGAAAAGTAAGCATGAAGACTTGCTTGATTATGGTGTCATGACCTTTAAAAAACAACTACCTACCAAATTCGATATACCTGATATGACCAAATTTGATGAGAATGAAGACCCCATGGTATATCTCCGTCAGTACGTGTTTGTGATGAGTGCTACTGGCTTGTCCAAGCGGTAAGTCTTGAAGACAGTTGGCATGTTTCTCAAAAGAGCACATGTGGTATGGTACCATAGCCTAGAAAAGAAGATAAAATATGACTGGAAAACACTAGCATATGCCTTCCTTAACATGTACATCACAAACTTGGAACTAGATCTGTCACTTCGGGATTTAAAACACATGAAGCAGAAACTCGAATAAAGCTTCAAGGAATACCTAGATCGCTGGAGAAGCCAGTTGCTGAAGATGCAGACGAGGCCATCAGAACATGACCATATCAAAATGATCATCAAGGGTACCAAACCCTCTATCTATAATAAGTTGAGGAGAATGACCTTTATGATGAAAAACTTTTAGAAATTGAAGGAGACTGTTGATGAGTGGTAATTATATCACTATTTCCCACTCATTTAACCTAGTATTTTGTATAGTTTCTCGGGTTTTGTGAACGTTTTGATGTGTTTTATTGTTATTTTACAGATAAATAAAGTTTGGGAAGCATTGGAAGCATTTTGGAGCCAAAATAGTGAAAATTGGACAAAAGGATATTTTCGTAATTCTGCGCGTCGCGACGCGCATGCCTATGGCGTCGCGACCCCTAACATGCACCAAAACTTGCTAACGTGGGCCGGGTCCACAAATCAGAATCTGAGAAATTTGACTTTGCTAACGTGCGTCGTGCCATATGTCACCATCACAGCCGATCTGCTAACGTGCGCCGTGCCACTTGTCATCATCCTACGGTGCCGACAGTTGCCATCGCCACATGTCGCCACGTGTCACTCCACGTGTCTGCCACATCATCATCCACATCACCAGTTGACCGAGTCAACGTGCCATATCATCGCCACATCATCATCAACCAATCACAGCGTGCCACGTGTCATCATTTTATGGTGCCGACAGTCATTTTCGCCACGTCAGCACCAATTATTGACTCAATTATCCAAATTGACACGTGGCAGATAAGAATCTGAAATCAGCCAATCACGAGCCGCCATGTGTCGCAATAATTGAGTTCCCAACCACCTTGCCACGTGTCACCTTATCACCTTATCCAGAATCTGAAGCGACGAACCAGAAGCTGCCACGTCGACAATGTCCCACGTCGCGACGCCGACCCCCTACTGACGCCTATAAATAGAGCTCGAAATTTCAGTTTCAGATGTACCTTCCTCTCTGAATTCTCTGATGTAAATATGGAGTTTTCTATCTAGTTTCTTTTAAATTTTAGTTTTGTAATTATTTTTAATTACGTTCTGTAATAATAGTAATTTACTTTCTTTACTTTTTACAGTTTTTACTATTCACCATGAGGAGGTAACTTCCCCCAGTTAGGGTGAAAGGTAATTCTTTTACAGTTACTATTTAGATTAATCTCCCTTAAATATAATATATTCACTATTTAAACTATTGACTTAAAAAGGATACCGCTATATTGGTCGGTTATTAATTCATTTTAATCTAGTTTAAACATGACTAATCAAGGATACCGCCAGATTGGTCGGTTGGTAATTAAATTTTCTTACCGCCTATATGGCAGGTTTATTTTGATTCCGCCTTTATGGCTGGTTGGACTTAATTTGACTTAATCAGGTTACCGCCTATATGGACGGTTGGTAAAATAATCACAAGTTAATATATTATATTAAGGGAGATAGATAATAGTAAATAGTAAAAGTTGATCATTTTACCTTAGCATTTTATTTTCTTGTAATTTACTTTTCCGCTTTTACTTTACCTCAATTACTTTTCAGCATTTTTACTTTATGTCTTTTACTTTTAAGTTTTTACTAGCCCTAGTTATGTGTTGTAACTAAGTTAGTTATCTGGGGTTGTGATAAATTCTAATATCACCGGTTTATAAGGGGTTATTTTATAGTTTGGGTAATTTAAAGGTTTACTTATTAAGTCTTAAGCTTAATGCTTCTTGTTGTCTGATAACCAATAAGATTGATGTGGTAAATCTAAAATAAACTTGACAAAGGAATTTTAGGTTTCAACCTTAGACTTAATAGCCCACGATCTTCCTTGAGGATAGATAATCCTTTAATAGATTTCCTTACAGGATAGACATATACCTGTCGGGCGGGGGTAGCCATAATTGGAACTTAAACTTAATGAATCCAGATAATTTGGTTGACATAGACATATGGTTCAATTGGGTTAAACTGGGTATTTGCGTCTGACCATCGACATAGGCTTTTGCATAATTTAGTGTTCCAGGTTAGTAAACCGATTTATTACACAACCATGAAATAACCACTTCATCTTTTAAAAGATATTAGAAAGATTCACAACCCTGGATAGTTTTTAATATTGAATTTTCTTAAACCTACTTTTGTGCAATTTTATTTACTTGTTTTTAAATTTAGAATCATCACCATTTCAAATCAATCAATCAACCTGTTAGATACTAGTATCATTTGACCTCATAAAATTATTAGATTTGGTATTAAGTCCTCGTGGGATCGATACTTTTTATACTACTTGAACGATACGTACGCTTGCGTTATACGTGTGTGTTTACGCTGGTCAACTGTCATGGACATAGAAGAAGAAAAAATAGAATACATGAATGTTAAGGAATATGGAATCAATATCCAAAATAGATTTCCTAGTACTATTAGGATTCATGGTTTTATTATATTTCCCTATTAGATAAAGATTTCCTATATTCATTATTATTCTTCATAACTATAAGATTCCTTTTCTATTTTGGTTTTCTATGTAGCTTATATAAAGGCCCATACCATTGTAAATTCATACAGAGTGAATTGAAGATATTCTTTCATTATCTTACATGATATCAGAGCCCAGGTTCTGACTTTTCTAGTTTCACTCTCTCTGATTCTCATCGGCGCGTGGGGATCACAGCTACCATAATTGTGTGACCCTCACGCGCCCCCTGTTGCCAACCACCACATTGCTTTCCCCATGCGCCACCTCTTCACAAGTGTGCTCTGGGCCTTCTCCATTCAGGTTTCAACTCTCTTTAAGATTTTGCTTTCGCTCTTTTTTCGGCTTCGGCTTTATTTCGAGATTTCGCTCCCTTTTCGGCTTCGGCTTTATTTCGGGATTTCGCTCCCTCTGGGGCTTCGGCTCTCTTTCAGGATTTCGCTCTCTTTTTTTGGTTTTGGCTTTATTTTGGGATTTCGCTCCCTCTCTGGCTTCGGCACTCTCGGACTTCGACTCTTTTTCAGGATTTCGCTCCCTTTTCGGCTTCGGCATCCTCTTGGGCTTCGGCTCCCCCTTCGGGCTTCGTAGGTTAAAGCTCATCCATTATCTCAAGGTTTCCAGCCTCCAAGTTTCAAGATTTTCAGTTTCAGAACCCCGCTCTCCAATTTCAAGATGCAACCTCAAGCTTACTCATTCGTTGCCAGCTTGAGTTTCAGGGGGGTGTTAAGGAATGTTAAGGAATATGGAATCAATATCCAAAATAGATTTCCTAGTACCATTAGAATTCATGGTTTTATTATATTTCCATATTAGATAAAGATTTCATATATTCATTATTATTCTTCATAACTATAGGATTCCTTTTCTATTTTGATTTTCTATGTAGCTTATATAAAGACCTCTACCATTGTAAATTCATACATAGTGAATTCAATACTTTCTTTCATTATCTAACAATGAAGCTCTATAGCCAGAGGCAATATAAGAAAAACAATAGAAATGGCTCAAGGAATTCAAGAAATGGAACAGAAGAAGTGAACACCATCTAAAAATGGTATTTCTCCAACCTAGGAAGACTGATGTCCGAGATTTTGGACAAGCTTAAAAAACAAGGCCTATTAAAACCATAGATCTAAAGTCTGTGTCAAACCCGCTGTCGAGCAAAATTGATCTGGCCCTGTACTGCGCATTCCATAAGTTCCCAGGATATGAGATAGATAAATGTGCCTGTCTCAAACATGAAATCTAGAATTTGATCAACTCTAGCAGAATACCATATCCAGAATAAGCCTTGACCATGTAGTGCCCGGTTTCCAAATCATCAAAGAATTGCATCTGCATATTTTCTTTTTCATCATTTAATGACTTTATTTAAATGTTCAATGATAATAAACTCAGCCTTTATCAAGAGTATTTTGTCTCATAAAAAATGAGCATGTCTAAATCCTTAAGGCAATTCTTTAACTTTGGAATCACCGGTAGAATGTCATCTAAAATATTGTACACCAAAACTTGCACTTAGAATAGTGTTGCCTACCCAGAAAAAATTTATGCTTACACAATCTATAGAGATAGACAAAACACTTGGCACCCATTTGATTTCTTTCCAAAGTTAAGGTTGAGATAACACTAAGTTAAGGAATGCAAACGAAAAAGGAAAAAAAAAAGAAAAGATAAAAGAAAAGGTGAATCACACAAAAATAAAATATAGGGAAAAAAAAGAAACAAAAAAATTAATAATAAAAAATGGGAAAAGAAGAAATAGATAAAAGAAAAAGAGGGAAAGAAGGAAAGAGTGAATCCTATAAAAACCTAATCCAGTGTTTGAAATGTTTAGTAACCAGGAGTATCATGAACCCTATAAGTGCTTTTACATCAAACGAAAACTCAAATATTGAGTATGCAAAGTAACTTGAGTTGGTGAAATTGTTGCGTAACCAAGGGCTCACATTACAAGTGTGAAGCCTTTGCATCAAAAGATAATTTGACGACTTAAGGAAGCTAGAGAAAAAGATAAACCATATATACGATAGAATTTTGGAGAATTCTAACTATGTGTTAGCTTGTCTAAACAAATGATAGGATAAAATGAATTAGAGTGTTAACACTAATCTACACCAGCATAAACCAACCCGGGTTACACGTAAATTCTTTGTGAAAGAATCACACACACATATGGAGAAACATTTGAAAGGTGAAACCTTTGTTGGAGTTGAATTTTTTATTTAAGCAATGCTCATACTTTGAAAAGAGTCATTACATGATAAAAAGGGAAATTTGGAAGGCAAAGTTGATGATTTAAGAACATCAAAAGACAACCTGGACAAAAATGAGACAAAACCTGATGACATCCCTGTAGAAAACCATCACGACTCCTATAAGCCGAAGAAAATACAGGCCACTAGAGATCATTTGCACACATTCATACATGCATACATAAAAATAACATTTTATTTTTTGGATATTGAACAAAGCAAGTAAAGAAGAAAAACTTCAGAGAAATGGGTATGCAACGAGAGCCTCTAGAACACGGAGCATCCAAAATCAGAAAATTTAGGGCAAAGCCCGCCTACAAAAAGAAAACTGAGGGGCGAAACCCACATAAAAATTTACCGGAAGCGAAGCTCGCCTAAAATGGAATATTAGTATCATCACAGACAACTCCGGAATAAATATGAGAATGAATAATAGACAACTCTGGAATGAATCTGGGAACGAAGAAGAGTCAACTCCAGGAATGAAGTGGAGCCTTAGCAATGAGGTCAAAACAGCGGACAGATCAAAATGGCAACTTTGATGGACCAAAATGCTAGCATCTGAAAGAAAGATTCATGAGTGGATCAAAATGCCTCTCAAAGTCAATAATATCTCAAATGAACGCTATCATTAGGAAAAGTAGACGGCTCCGAGAATGGGGCGCAGAATTCGAGAATGGGGAATGAGTCCTCAAGAATGAATCCCAACCAGCCGAATGAATCGGGAGACTTACGGGTCTATCTACTCTCACAATCGAGAATGAATCCCCGCTAACCGAATGAATCCGGAGGCCTGTGGAATGAAGCCTTGGGAATGAGGAATGAATCCTCGAGAATGAAGATCAAACTGAATGAGTTGGGGTACTTGGGGAATGAAACTGTAGAAATAGAGAATGAATCCTCGACCGATCAAAGTGTCGGGAAAGCCTGAGGGCCCATCAACCGGTAAACAGACAACAACAAGATCAGGTAAGTCCGGTGACACCAAACAAACCAAGTAATTAATAATGCATGCATGACATTGATAGGCTTATCATCGTCATACACTGAACAAACCTACCAAAGTGGGGGTGACTATAGACATTATATTTTTACTCATAGTTCGATGATGAGTCTCATATAGAGGCACAGTTTGAAAGTCTGGAAAGTTACAAGGTTAAACGCCGGAATGAAAAGAAACTCCAGAGAATTCAGAAATAATGGCCAAACCCCGGCCGAACATCACCTATGTCCGACAAGACTTCTCTCAGATATGAACATCTGGTCAGATATATGATGTTCTCCAACCGGACATACCTGGCCATTATAAATCCAGCTGGACATATATCGATCTTCTAGTTATCCAGTAAAGTAGTTGGATTATGCAATCCTAAGGGGATTTATCTCAAGATCTATTTTATTTTTAATGCATTTTTTTATCCTGTTTAGGCTTATGCATATAAAAAAGCATGTGAAATGAACGAATTCAGGAAATAGGAATAATAATGCGTCGAAAATTAAAAATCACAGTGAATTGAAAGCAAAAAGAAGAGTAAGTTGAAAGCAAAATAGAGAGCCAAGAGAAAATACAGTGAGAAGCCCTTGGAGTTTCCCTTATTCCGACGAGCGGTTCAGCAAAATGCACAATTTCAAAGGCATCTTATGAGCCAAATACACATAAAGTACAACCTGAGGGCACCCTCATCGCTATTTCCACTCGTTTCAGAATACTGTCTTGACACACTATGTCCGGCCAGACTTGATTCACTTCTGGCTGGACATACATAGGTCAAAACATGTACGACCGTATATGGTGGTTCCCTATTGGTATATAGGATGGAAATACATAAGTAAATTATTGGAGATTCTGAATAGATGGTAATATGGTCTGCACTCGGGATACAAATCCACATACAACTGGCAAACGATTAACCGAAAGGCCGATTTTACAGATCTTATTGTTTCATTGTCATCATGTTATTCATTTTAATGCATGTTTCTATGTTTGTTCTCTGTCTGGTTCACGTGGAATGTCCAATCATACTCAATTCATATTCGCCCAAACATCTATATATCCGGCGTGACATCCCTGAAGCCAGGGTGAGGAGACATGTATTCTAATTCGCTCAGTTATTTTCTTTTTACTGTTGATTTATTTTACAAGTCATTTACTTACTGCTATATTATTACTGTTGTGATGGTTATTGTTTTAATTATTATTGTTAGCAATACATGTATTTATTAATCTCCTGATTAACTAGTATATCCGACTAGACATACTCTAAGTCCGGCCATACATTAATTTCTTGAACATTGTCCGGCCAGACTTCTACGAAGCCAGACCGACGAGGCATGTATTCTGTCTCATTCACTTTGTTGTTTTTTTATCATTGATATGTTATCATCGCCATTTTTATTACTACTTTGATTATTATTATATGTGTATGATGTTGTAGATACCCGAAGTGATTTCTTACTAGCACGAGTTTTCCACTTCATCACCAAAATAACTTGTGTTGATTTTGTATGGTTGATATTTATTTTCTGCATTATTATTTATTACCTGAATTTTTTTTTACTTTGCTCTATAATTACATAGACATAAAGTTGGGTGGTTGTTAATTTGATTAATCCATAGACACATTGATTATGACTTGTCTTAGTTAATTGTGATAAATTCTGTATAGGGTCAGAACCTTGGATAATTACAAACTTTCATTACTAATTTTAGATATAAATCCTCTTGTGTATGATACTCATACACTAGTTCTGAAGGTATATTAGTAATCATTGGCATGCTTGATAATTTTTAATATGAGAACCTAAAATAAATAATTTTTTTATATATAAATGAAAGTGCATCGTTTATTTATTAAAATAAATCTGTTTACATAGTACATAATACTCTAGGACATACATCATAATAATCTCTCGCTTGCACAAGAGCAAATAAGAGATATCACGTAATCTTATACCCTCTAGGTGACCTTCAAAAACTTCAACTTTCAAGGTCTTTGTAAACTAATCATCCAGATTCTGTGCAAATGCTATCTTCGTGATGATTACATCTCCCTTATACATTATATCCCTATTGAGATGATATTCCCTCTTTATATGTTTCCCACTCTTGTGGGTTCTTGGTTTCTTGAAATTTGTCACTGCACCATTAGTATCACAATAAAGTGTGAGCGGTATATATATATCTAGAATAACACCCAGATCTCTAAAAAATATCCAGAGTCAGACTGCTTCCTTAGCTGCTTTGCAAGCTGCTATATACTCAACCTACATGGTGGAGTCAGCAATACAAAATTGCTTTATACTTCTCCATATAATAGCTCCACCATCTAGGGTTAATACTAATCTGAATTTAGATTTCCTAGAATTTACATCCCTCTGAAAATCGGAATCGATATATTCTATGAAGAATATACAAGCATAAAATTTCTCGTTCTCTTCATATACTTGAGAATATGTTTCACAGCCACCCAATGATATAATCTTAAATTAGACTGATATATACTAACTACTCCCACTGTATAGCAGATGTCCGGTCTTGTGCATAGCATAGCATACATGAGACTACCAACTGCATATGCATATAGGATATGTCTCATCTCCTCAATTGATTCAGGTGTCTTAGGAAACTATTCATTCGAAAAATAAATTCCATATCGAAAAGGCAAATTGCCTTCCTTGGAAATCTACATCCCAAATTGCACAAGAATTTTATTGATGTAAAATACTTGAGACATAGATAACAATCATCTCTTGCAATCCCGAATAATCTTGATCCCAAGTAGATAACTGGCCTCTCTCAAATCTTTCTTTTGGAATTGATTAGCTAGTCAATATTTTATGTCCGGTAATACTTTTATATCATTCCTAATGAGTAAAATATCATCGACGTATAATATGAGGAAAACTATCTTATCGTCAATGATGTGCTTGTATACACAGTTCATCGACGTTTTACTCAAAGTCGTAAGACTTGATCATCGTTTCTAATTTTATGTTCCAAGATCGAGATGTTTGTTTTAGTTCATAAATGGACTCTTACAGCTTGCAAAATTTTTACACTTGACATTGGCAACAAATCCCTCGAATTGCACTATATAGATGCTCTCGTCAAGATTATCATTTAAGAATGTTATCTTGACATCCATTTTTCATATCTCATAGTCATAATATGCGTCAATTGATAAAAGAGTGCGAATAGATTTAAGCATTGCTACTATCGAGGAAGTATCTTCATAGTCGACTCCCTCTTTATGGGTATAACCATTTACCAATAGCCTCTGAACCTTTCCATCCATTTCTCTTATCCTCTTATAGATCGACTTGCAATCTATAGGTTTTACCTCATCGGGTTTATCTACAATCTCTCAGACTGGGTTGGAGTACATTGACTCCATCTAGAGATCCATGGCTATTAGTCATTCCTCTTTATCAAGATCATCCATTGCATTATGATAAGTTAATGAATTATCTACACCATCACTAGAGGCGACGATTTGTGGCTCTATAATGCCTATATAGCGATCAGGGTATCGCACAATCCTTCCATTACGTCTAGGTAGTAGATCCTCCTAATGTAATTGTATCTAATACTCATATGTTGAAGGTGTTACGTTATTATCAACAACTATTGTTGACGGTGTACTGGTCGAACCAGTAACTCCTTGAGTATTATTATACTGTGAGGTTTGAATTATCTTATATGGTCCTTCTAAAAAATATGGCATTTGTCGATATAAATACTTTGTTATCTTCAGGATTATAGAAGAATCCACCCATAGTTTCCTTAGGATAGCCTACAAATACGCACACATTTGAACACGATTCCAACTTTGTACTCTTGTTCTTCAGTACATATACTGGACATCCCCATATGTGAAAATATTACAAACTAGCTTTGTGACCGCTCCATAACTCTAAAGGTGTCTTAGGAACAGACTTAGATGGAACTATATTAACGATATGCACTATTTTCTGTAATGCATATCCCCATAATGAAATAGGTAATGAATTATAACTAAACATTGATCTCATCATGTCTAGTAGGGTTCCATTTCTCATTTATGCAACACCATTATGCTATGTTATTCTAGGTGTTGTGAGTTAGGAAACTATCCCATGCTCAACCAAGAATTCCATGAATTCATTATCGAGGTATTCACCTCCACATTCTGATCGTAGAGTTTTGATGGTTTTACCTAATTAGTTCTCAACCTCAGCACGATACTTTTCGAACTATTTAAAGATATCTGACTTGTTCTGCATTAAGTAAACATACCCATATCCGGAATAGTCATCAATAAATGTGACGAAATATTCATAACCACCTTTTTTCTTTTATATTCATTGGTCCATAAACGTCTAAATGTATGACCTTGAGTGATTGATTGGCTCTTAACCCTTTCAGTAAAAGGTCATTTTAGTAATTTTACCTTCTAGACAAGACTCGCAGACTGGTAAAGTGTCAAACTTTAACTGGCTTAAAGATCCGCTCTTTATTAATCTATTTATTCTGTCAAGATTAATATGGCCAAGTCTAAAGTGCCACAGATACGTGTCATTGTGGGAAATCTTTTGCCATTTAGTTTTGGATTTTCCAACCTTAAATATTTCATTGTTGAATAGAGAGTTATGTATTATCTGTCTTAACACATATAAGTTATTTTCCAAGTTTCCTATGCATATTGACAATCCATTTCTCGAAATAATAATTGAATTATTATTAAAAGAAATAGAAAATCCATCATCGATAACTCTAGAAACAGAAATCAAATTCCCGCGAAAACCAGGAATGAAAAGCACATTATTCAAAATTAAATAATTATTATTTAAGAAAATAAAACTTGTAACTCCTAATGTTCTAGCATCTATAATTCATGCAGATTTGTCATCCTCCACTAATAAATACTCAATTACAAGTAAATCATATTTACATGTAACATTTTTCTTTTATAGCTCTGCAAGGTACTTATGATAATTCCTTTTCTAATGCTCATTTTTGTTATGAAAATATTTTTCTTTGGGCTTGGCATCCTTAAAGCCTTTTTTATTCTTCTTAGCTTTAGTCTTAGCCTTCCTAGTATTATTCTTCCTTTTCTTTATAGATTTGAAAGATTTAGCAATATTTATCTCTCCACTAGGCTTACGAGGGTCTGTCAGCATGGACTCGTAACAGGTGAGCTCATTTATCAATTATGTAAGAATGAAAGTCAACTTCTTTATAACATAATTTCTCTTAAACTGTAAGAAATTTTTCGGAAGAATCTTCATAATCATAGTCACCTAGCTACGCTCGTTGATACATCTATGGGTTTTAGCCGTGCTGAAGTGAAACATCATCCTTAAGACATGCTATTGGATGAATGTCTCTTCCTTCATCCTCGAGGTCATCATGGAGCACAATGCCTCATGACATTATCGCTTTGAAAGCTATCCGAACATGCCTTTTAATGACTCCATCATCATAGATATTGTAGACATTGGTTCGTGTTTTACAGTAAGAACCTCGGACATCTCTGCTAGCAAGTAGCAGCGAGCCTTCTCATTGGCCACGGCCCATCTTTGGTATGTATTGCGAAAAACCTGGCTAGCATTTCTAGCAAGTTCTAGAGGACATTCATCATTCAAAATAAATTTTAAGTCTTCATATCATGGCAGTGTTCATGTTACCTTTCCATTTCATATAGTTTTCTCTCGTAAGTTTATTGTTAACAAATATGGAAATAATCAAAGAAACCATGGCTAGTAACATCCCGTCGGAGGCAAGATGATACTGGCAGGCGACAGGTTGCCCCGTCACCCAGAGCCTCAGAATACACATTCATAAATACAGATCATATATCCAGGCATACACAACATACATAGCATATTCATTCATTCAGATCATACATATCATGTCATGTCAAACATTTAACACATATCATACATACGTAAACACATCAACCCGACCTCATGGCCTGACTCATTAACAACACACACACATATACGTATATGGGCTTAGACACTGACAACATACAAACCGTGGTGTTAATAACTACCGCCAACATCTCTTCCAAAGCTTATCCTTAGATGCAGGATTCTAAACATGTAACATAAATACTTGAGAGTGAGGGGATCAGATCTTAGTGAACACTGAAAACAACATCATAATAATATATATCATATACATATAACTGAAAATAACATTGAACTTGATTAGATGAACATGATAGAGCTGAGAACTGAAAAACTGGAGTCATATACAAATACAACTATAACATAATAGAATACTTATATATAAATAAACAAATACTGAATATCCAATAATGTAACTGATAACTTTAACGAAAATCGAAAAGCTTTAACATAACGGCATTTATAGAATCCGAAATATAACTTAATAAACAAACGCACATTAAGAATAGAAAAATACCGACAGAACTTGAAAATACGTCATCATGACTCGACAGTGAAACATCAACATAAAACAGTCTGGACGTCGATTAGAACCCCGACATGATAGAAAATCATCATGTGATTAGTAAACATGTAAACATAATCGCATATCGTAATCGAAAACATATATCATGTAAACTGAAATCATATTATGAAACATAATTTTAACTATATCATATCATCACAAACCTTACAAGCGTCCATTGCCAGGTTGAGCGCAAAGACCGAACAATCTCCGAATAGGACCATGTCAACAAAGGATAGTGGGCTGCCATTTTCCAATGGTCAGAACCCAAATCAGATCAAACATTATGGAGGGTCAAAAATCATAAAACTATCACCAGGCACCGCGACGGAAATAGATTATCAGCATCTCGACAAAAACATAATTTATAATTTTTAAAACTCAAAAATATATTTTAAAAGCCGAGACAAAAAAAATATCATATCATATCCAAAACAGAGTTATCTGAAATCACTTTTTATTGAAATCATTTTAAAACCATAAATAGACGTATCGAAAACGACGTAAAAATAAAATATCAGAAAATAAAAATATGAACTTATAGAACCGACATATAACAGAAATCGGACACAGAAAACTAACGTCAACTGAGAACACATAAATAGAGGATTTTTCATAAACTGAAGACACATAAGACGTAAATCAGAAACACATGACTTATAATCATAAACCGATAATATATACAAAAAATATAAAACAATAACATATACGGAGCACATAAGCAGGAACATAAACTAATAGCATAGTTGATTAACATATATAAAATATACACATAATACAAAAACTGACAATGAAATCCAAAAACAGGAACTGAAAACTTAAACAAATACACGTGACAGAATACATAAATTACATTACATATATGTATATAGAAAATATCATATAGCGAAAAATGATAACATAAGGAAAGGAAGAGTGTTCACTCACTAAGCTAACAACTGAACACTAAAGAGACTGAATGTATCCGAAAGGACTCCTACGCGGATTCCATCACTCTTATGCTACGCCGAAACTATGAATCATAAGTCCAAATACAGCTAGCTTACTTGAATTGACAAGTCTAATATACTAATGATGCATGATATGCTCATGACATATCGAAAGGTTATTTCAATGCAACTGATATACTCATTTGAAATAACCAAATATGCTAACCACGCTGAGCCACCCCAATCCCGTGGCTACGACCATCCAAAACCCTTGGTGGCCATCACCAAAACATCAGACATATACTTCACAACATGCAACAAACACTTAAATACATGTATCATGGCTAAATCGTCATTAACCAAAATAATGAGACTCTCGGCCACACTAATGCGCACACAAGATACATTACAAGGCCATAAACACAAACATAATCATCAACATATTTTTTTAAACATAAATTCAAGGCACTAAATATGTTACTTACATAATCAACCAACAACATATAACAACCTTCTCCACGCTAGGGGTGAGCACCGGTTCCGGGTAGATTGAAACCGGACCAATTTTCCGGGTTTGGAATTGGAACCGATTGTAATCGAGTAGGTTCCGGTTCCAAATATGAAGGAACCGATTTTATCCGGGTAGGTTCCGGTTCCAAAATGGTCGGAACCGAAATCGGACCATGGAACCGGTTTATATGAACATAAATTTTAAACATTTGGCGTTCATTATTTAATTATACAAATTTTAAAGAGTCGTTAGTAATGGTTTTTCCAGTATTGAAGCTTGGAACGCTCGCGCTAAAAACGCTAAGCAAACCTGTTGCTGCTAAGCTTAAGCAACAAGCTGCTATTCACCATCGGTTTCGTCAGTTCATCATCAGCATCGCCCATGTAACTCCTCATTTATTAAATTTGTCTAAGTCAGTGGATTTTGAAACGCTTTAATGTATCTTAATGAGCTATGTTAAGTAGCAAAGTAGAATTTATTAACTTCATTTTCGCCCAGGTAACTTCATTTTCTTCGTTCTTGAGCTTCCGCACTCCGATTTGGTCCCTGTTTTTTCCTACGGACTCGTATCGGAATGTAGTTTTCATTAAAATATTTTAAAATAAGGTAATTTGAAATCAGATCGGAAACGGACCGAAACCGGATTGGAACCGAATAATAGGGTACCTTGTTTAATTGGGTAGGTTCCGGTTCCAGTTAGTGCTTGTAGGCACTGTATTTTTGCATATAAGTCCCGATGATGAGTCTCGTACGGAGGCACTACTCTTTAGGTTGCGGAAGTTGCGGGAAACGAATGTCGGAAGGGGAAATTCAGATAAGTATGTCATCAGATTCAATTCACATGTTCACTGCTTTCGTTCGTGTTGCGTTCGTGAACATGTTCGAACGTCAAGCAGATTGCGGGTGTTCGTGTAGCGTTCGAATCGGCATTCGAACGGTGTCGGTACTTCTGGTTTTGTTGCTAGCCTCATGCCCAAGCCCATTTAGCCCACCAAAACCCACCCAAAGATAATTAAAACATTTAAAACACATGTCACAAATCTAAATAATATCACATACCAAATTTAAATAAATCAAATAAACCTATTCCTAATTTAAACAAATCATGTCTCCAATTAAATATATTTTTTTCCTTGTGTGACACTAATTAATGGTATCCTTTTTATTACACAAATCTCATTCCTTTTCAAGCAAGGATTCACCCCACCCTTTGCCTATAAAAGAAACCCAAATCCAACCCTCACCTCTCCGGGGCTCATTCATCAAAACACACAAAAGCCTAGCTGACTCTCACGTAAACACATTCTCTCTCCCACCTGCAACCTCTCGGTAGTAACACAAAACACAAACCCTAAAAGCCTTCCATTCGCACCGAAACAGTCCCCAAACTACACCATAACATCACCAAAAACACCCATTTACATCACCGAAACAGTCCCCAAACTGCACCATAACACCACCGAAAATCACCCTTAAAACTGCACTATAACCACCGAAAAACACACTCAAACAGCATCCCAAAAAGATGCCAAAACAGTCCCTTAATACAGTGAAAACAGTGACCAGAAAATACAGCAAAAATAGCAGTAAAACAGAGGAAACGACGACCCAAAACTGTGAGGCAACGAACGAGAGCAGTGAACCAGTGAACTAGAGGAGTTGCGGAGCATCAACCCTTCCAACGGCCGTGTAACGCGCTTTCAAGATACGACCTAAGAGGTTAGACCTGATGACACCTTCTTTATTATTATCTCTCGTTTTTTTTTCATTTATTTTAATACTTTATTACATGTGAGTATTATGGATTGATGCATGATGTGAATTCCGGATAAACGGAATATGTGGTCTCTCTTGTGGTATATCGGATGGAAACCCAGACGTAAATTCCGTAGCCGAATCCGAATGGACGGTAGTGCATTCTGTACTTGGGATACAACGCCACGTACCGCTTGAGAGACACACATATTTCGTTTCATCCAACTTTGTATTTAAGCATGATTTAGTCGTTTTCGCTTTATTTTATCTTGTTTATTTATTATCCGCCATTTACTTTCTATATGTTATTTGTTTGTGTATTGATGATGCGGTGCGCATAGGCTAACTATGGTGGATTAAAAGTCCTTTATTCGAGGGAAAATGCCTAAAAGGCTACCTTTACCATGATGTTTTGCCGCGCCGGACGAAGTATGTTTGATTAAATGCGAGATATGTTTAATCGGACATACGGAGTTCCACATCATTGTCTTATTCATTTGTATGCATAGTAATACAATGCGCATGGGCTAACTAGGGTGGATTAAAGGTCTTCTATTGAGGGAAAATGCCTAAAAGGCTACCTTTACCACGATGTTTTGCCGCGCATTTTGTTATGTCATTGACCTTTTGCATATCATTGCTCTATTTACGCATGTATTGCATTCTAGTGCGCATGGACTAACTAGGGTGGATTAAAGGTCCTATATTCGAGGGAAAATGCCTAAAGGTTACCTTTACCATGATGTTTTGCCACGCCGGACGAGGTATACTTGATTGAATGAGAATGAGTTCAATCGGGCACACGAGTTCCTACATTGTGCATCTGTGTATGTGTTTGCGTCGTCTATCATGCATCAGGTCCTGTCCCGTTCGAACATGTTCTCAAACATTATACGAACGTGAACCTTCTATTTACCGTTCGAACGCATTTACGAACGCTACTCGAACGCGCATGCGTTTTGTTTCATCAGGTCTTGTTCCGTTCGAACGCATTCTCAAACGCTATATGAACGCGAACCTTTTGTTTACCGTTCGAACTCGTTTACGAATGCTACTCGAACGCGCATACGTTTTGTTTCATCAGGTCTTGTCCCGTTCGAACGTGTTCTCAAATGCTATACAAACGCGAACCTTATGTTTACCGTTCGAATGCGTTTTCAAACGCTACACGAACGCACATACACTGAACTGATCCTTTTTCATCACATTTCATGCATAATTACTTCTTGGGTGATTCCTTTTGTATCATGTAATTAATCATACCATTCCATTATTGATACTTTTACTGTTATCATCTATTTGTATTCTCGTATTTATCTAATTGATGTCTTCGTGAGATGGTGTTCAAGCATGATTAGGTTGTTAGTATGTTACTTGGTTCTTAAGCATGATTTAGCTGTTAGTACGTTTTTTCTCTATGCATGATTTGGTTATCTTCTTTCGCAGTAAGCATTCAATTTACATTCATGATTAGGTTGTTATTTATTTTTCGTGTTTGATGATTCAATATGTTCACGAGATTATTGTGTGATATCGTATGTTTGCCGTTATGATGATTTATTTTATACATGTGAACCTAGGAATAGATTACCCTTGGAAATATATGTTGCTAGATTCGATTAAATTATTGCACAAATCATATCATTACAAGTGGCATAAGTAAGGGACCATTCTGAACCCAACGGTTTGAGGTCTTCCCTTGCGAGGGGTGAGTGCGGCCTTAAATCATTTTCCCAGTTCACACCGGGTGGCGGCTCCATGTTATTTCTCCGGTTTAGTCCCTCGTGGGCTACTCTGTACTCCCAACCGGGCCGCGAGCCCGGAACAGCGTCGTCCAACATCTGTGTCCTATAGTGCGGAACTAAATTTTTCCGGGTAGGTTCCGGTTCTATGCGAAATCGGAACCGAAACCGGTTTTACTCACCCCTACAGTCCACGCTACCAAATTTCAGCCATGGACACATTTTACTACACTTGACATATCTAACAATTTTGATACATATAGCGTGAAACTCCTTTTCAAGTTTACTCATTTTAACAAAGTCATCTTACAATCCATAATATAATACTTCCCAAGGAAATATTCTCACTATTTATATTATCCTCAAACCACAAAATTAAACTCCTCTTCAACCACCATTTTCAGCCAAAGCATAGACCCATTATAAAATTTGACTAAGCAACCAAGTTTAATGTGTAACTCATGCTAACTCATCACCCAATGCATAAATACTTGCTTAGTTTAGCCTAATTATGCATGATAATACGGTTCCAACCTATGTTCTTGAATTTTCGAAATGGGACATAATGGTTACATGATAGAAAATTAAAAGAAAATAGAAAGAGACTTACTAAGGGTGGATAATTAAGCTTGAGAAATCACAAATTCTTTTCTTTGTTGATGAAAATTTATTAGATGTAAAAGAGAAATTTTGAGGGTGTAGAAGAAGCTAGAATTCGTGAGTTGGGTTTTGGAAGACAATGAATAGTGATATATTTTATAACCACAAATAATATTTTTAAGGATTAAAATATTATTTAACAAATTGGCACATGTTAAAAATTAAGAGTTCACGTTTCTGTAGACAACATCTAGGAAAAGGCTCGTTTTTAACTTAGTTCTAATTTGGAAATATGTTGAACATGAAAGTTATTGGTTACGGTCTAAGATTTCTGAAAATATAAAGATCACTGAAAATAAATGTCAGTAGAAAAGGATAGAGCCAAAATACTTAAAGCTGTCCAAATTGATTTTGCTGACAGGAAAAGTACCGAAACAGAAAAATTTCGACCGAACCTCCGGACGGGAATCCTAAGATATCTAACCCACTATCACATGATTATATGTATGATGATGTGTCATGTATGACTAATTATCCACACTGGACATGCCGTAAATAACTAGAGTGTTACATGGCTGAAATTAAAAGAAAAACAAAAACAAAAACAAACATGTATTTAATTTTATTTATCGTATATCAAAATTATCAAAATTATTTTGGCATAAAATTAAAAATGATGCATGTATAATGAACTAGAAACCTAAAAATAATTACTATACCACGATAATCTAACATTCCATAAGTGTTGTCATAGGTAGGTCAGTCATTTGCATATTAGATCGAGACAATCTTAATCGATTAATATATTCGGGAATAACTCTTACTTCTATATTAACTAACCACATTTTATTTGATCAATGAATTTTGATTAATTAATCATTCATTTGTAAGTATAACCCGTCGTTTTGGAACTTTTGGACTTAATTAGTGAAGTGTTGTCGTAGGGTAGGTCAAATCAATAAATACATATTGAATTCCTATCCTCTCGAAATTCAATCTTGATATTGAACCAAAAAGGACACCATTCGTAGGGGGATGAAAATAAGTTCGTTTCGAGTCGCCTTTTGAATCTCACATTATCGAACTAACAACGAAGATCGCTAGATTTATTATCATATAGCTCTCTCACACTTTATTAAAATATCAAATATTTTATTATACTAGTATTGTCATTTGTTTAGAGTATGCGCAGTTAAAGACATAACATAACTTATACTAGTGAAGTATTAATGATCTATCCAATTTTAACTCTTAAATTTTTATTCACTAATTCTTTATTAGTCTATACTAATATATAACTTAATTAAATTATTTAATTAAGTGGGTTCTAGTAACCTATCCAATTTGAACTCTTCAAATTTTTAGTTCATTAAATTATTTAATATTGAAATTCGTATTAAGATAATTTTTAATTAAACTATTTAATTAACCTATAAGTGTCTTTTATTATTTTCCAACAATACATGGAATTGTATCATGAGTGCAGACCATACTACTGTTTATTTGGAATCAGCTTTGAAATTTATGTTCGGGTTTCCATCCTATATACCAAGGGAAAAATTTAAGATACTTAGATTGTCCATATTTAAATAATGCGAATTTTCAATATTAAACCTTTTAAAACAATTAAACTTTTAATCTAGTTTAATCTATTTAAATATCATAAACTAAATTTTATGACTAGATTATTTACACATGCTTTTCATGTCATGGCATATGATAGTGCATGAGTAGACACCCTAAGATATATAACATATTATTCAAATAATTTGAATCAAAAAAATACATACAGCTAAAATTAATGCATTGATCGAGCTCTTATTTTTCGATACTAATATAACTAGTACATAAAACAATCAAGCCATTCATTGTTCTTCAACTTTTGGCTCCATGGAATGGCTTGCTTTTACTCCTTTGAGTGGTAACTTTCACAATATATTGTTATGACGCTTTATGTAATTATGTGCTCAATACAGACCATATTAACACTTTGGTTCATTGGACATAATTTTATGTAGTCATTATCTCCACACATCGCCGTCGAACTCACCATGCATATGTTTACCATAATTTCCCACAACCGTGATCCACATCTTTACTAAACATTGCTCAAGTACCACTCAACTTTTTACTTTTTTTGTTTACGACAATGACGCCAAATTCTCCACCAAATTCGGTAACAACTTAAAATTAGATACTGTAGGGGTTTTAACTTTTATGGCGAAAATCCGGTAACGCAGCGGAAACACGGAAAATCAAAACTTTTCGATTTCAATAATTTTTTGGATCAATTAAATAAACTTATTTATTTAATTACCCAATACTTAAAATTGAAATTTTATACAAGAAATCAAATTTCTTTGTAATTACCGAATTAGCCCAATAGTTTGCAAATTGATCATTTTAGTCCTCAAATTGTCAAATATAAGTTTGGGTGATTTTAAATCAATTCTAAAATGATTTCCAATATGTCCAACACATCAAAATCAGATTGTAACAAAATCCCAAAAAAATTCCAAATTGCCGAACAGGCCCATAATTTTTCAGTTTTTGTAATGTGGTATATTTTTGTTCAAAACATGTCAAGATCAAATCCAATCAACTCAAAAATTAATATGCATCATATGCACACCATAATAAATCACATATATGAAAAGCTTCAAATTTGGAAAGGGTTAAGAACCTTAATTTTACAATTTCTTCAAATTGATAAATTTTACCAAATCAATGAAATTCAACACTTTAATTCAAACTTTACCACACCAAACAAGTCTCACCATCATGAAACAACTCAAGAATAATTCTAGGTCATCAATAGTGGCTTAGCAACTCTAGAATGGTAACTTGATTATCAAATAATCAAAAGAGAGCTTATGAAACCATTTCAAGCTCACTTGGATACCATACATGCTTTCATCTTTCAAACAAGTTCATAACCAATTAAAACACCAACTATAAGTGTAGAGACAATATCCTAGCAACACATGTTGAAGCTAAGCATGATAGAAATATTTTCTTAGTTGAAAGATTTAAAGAAAAACTTACAAAATCAAAGTATTTCAAGTTTTTCCTCTTTGATCTTCAACTTTTGCTCTCAACTCTTTTGTGTTTATTTTTGGTAACTTGTTAACCTTAACCTAATTAAAATGAAACAAAACAATAAATACTCACTATATTAAGCCTTGGCCGAATTTTATTGCATATACAAAATATCTAGATATTTTTTTGTTTCAATAAAGTTTGCTTTATCAACTTGTGTAAATGATCATTGAACCAATTAATGATTTTCAACAAGTCAAATAAAGCAACTCAAGGCATCTCCAAAAATATCAAAATTTAAGATATTTATATTTTTAATTAATTTAATTATTTAACAATTAAATAATTAAATAATTATTTAAATATAAATATTTTAAATATATGTATTATATTTACTTTAAATATCCAAATACATATACATTTATGATATATGTCAAATATCACAATTTGAGATTTAATTAATGTGTATTTAATAAAATCTATCATTAGATACAAATACACAATAATTAGGAAATGACCATTAGGTTCATTTTTCATGTATTTTTCGTTTAACCTTTAAACGACTTATAAATAATCAGTATTATTCATAAACATTGTCCTAGTGCTCTACGAGTATATTTCACTAGTGAGACTCTCTAGATTCAGGCATATCTGTCACGAAATCTAATTTCGTGTCCATAATGTACCCACCCGTAAATTATGACGACCACAGATAAACTCGCTGAATCATATAGGTCGAGGTCATGGCATATGTTTAATTCCTCTGTCACAGGTATTCAGATATATCCCATAGATATAGATGTAAACGTCAAATCTCTATAGGGACAATCCTGCTGACGTCTCTGTTAGCAATCTAAAAAAGAACACTTAGAACTTACTTCTAAAGTGTACTACGGGCCCATGATTTTTATCTGATTGCTAATCATATATGGACTACCTATGCATTGTACACAGAACTGACAGATCCTATCTCGATACACATGGGACACCTTGAAGATATGTCCACACCCAACGAACAAGCGGGGGTCTGATCTGAATAGATCGGTGACGTGACTACCATCTAAGTGTGGAAGATGTCTCATGTGCCCACAGTGGTATCTCAAGTCGAAGAATCACAAATGATACTCAACCAGAGAAGATTCTTATTGACGTTGGTATACTATCCATTAAGAATATTCGATGAGTCGTTCAGTGTTTATCCGCTATAAATACGTACACATCTATACGAGTCTCCAAGACTCATAATTCATTGAGAAACCATTGGAATCATATATTCCAGTATACGACATGTACCGGTCTCAACAGATTTACTTTACTGACCAAGTTGTTTAAACCTTGACCAGGAACTGTCTAAGAATGACAACGTCATGATACAACTCAATGTCAGTTGTGACGTTTTTGCAACTGCATCATGACTAATCATTCTAAGGTCAAATATGTCTTTACCATATGAAGAGATATATTATATTATAGAAACTGCTTATTTTATTCATAATAAAACGTTTACAAGAGTATTTACAAGGAAATACAACGGGGAATTGGCGCTCTGAGCACCAACCCCAACAAAATCTCACACTTGTTCTAGTGCCAATATCGATTGTATCTAATACCCATCGACTCCGCATGTTTATCAAATAACTTCAGAGGTATGGCCTTCGTAAGCGGGTCTGCTATATTATCTTCACTCGGTACCCTGCACACGATAATATCCCCTCGCAATACAATCTCTCGAATGATGTGGTTCTTGCGTTCCACATGCTTCAAATTCTGATGCGCCCTCGGTTCCTTTGCTTGCGCAATGGCTCAAGTATTATCACAGTATAACAAAATCGCATTCTCAATACTTGGGACAAATCTCAATTCTGTGATAAAGTTCCTAATCCATACAACTTTCTTTGCAGCTTCAGAAGCTGCAATGTATTCCGCCTCTGTGGTGGAATCTGTTGTTGACCCATGTTTGGAACTCTTCCAGCAAATTGCACCTCCGTTAAGGGTAAAGACAAATCTAGATGTAGACTTTCTATCATCGGGATTCGATTGGAAGTCAGAATCCGTATAACCATTAACTTGCAGTTCACTTCCTCCATAAATAATCAACTTTAAGATACTACAGGATATTTTTAATGGCCATCCAATGGTCATTACCTGGATTGGACTGATATCTACTAGTTACGCTAACAGCGAAACTGATATCAGGCCTAGTACATAACATGGCATACATTATGTTACCCAAACACGAAGCATAAGGTTGGTTAGATATTCTAACCTTCTCATTTTCTGTTTGTGCACTCATCTTCTTTGAAAGATGAATCTCATGTCTGAATGGTATATTTGCTGTCTTATAGTTACCAAAATTGTACCGTTCCAAGATCTTATCTATGTACGTTGATTGGGATAACCCAATCAACTTCCTCTCTCTATCTCTATAGATTTTTATGCCTAAAACATAGGAAGCTTCTCCCAGGTCCTTCATGGAGAAAATCTTACAGAGGTAAGCTTTGACGCTTTGCATCATCCCTATACTACCATGCTCTCACTGGCCTTCTGATACACACGGGATTCTTCTGAATTCTTGAGAAAACTAGACAATCTAATAATCTCATCGAATCGAAGATTCCAACTTCGTGAAGCTTGTTTAAGTCCATAAATGGACTTCTTAAGCTTACATACCATACCCGAGTTCTCGCTAGACGCAAAACCTTCCGGATGTTCCATATAGATTTCTTCATCAAGACATCTATTTAGAAAAGCTGTTTTGACATCCATTTGCCAAATCTCATAATCATGATACGCAACTATTGAAAGCCAAATCCTAATAGACTTAAGCATTGCTACTAGCGAAAAAGTTTCATCGTAGTCGACGCCAGGTCGCTGCGTGTAACCTTTTGCTACCAGTCGGGCCTTATAGGTTTCAACCTTTCCATTAGGCTCGCACTTCCACTTGTAAACCCATTTACAACCGATAGGAACAATTCTTTCGGGAAGCGGAACCAAGTCCCAAACTTGATTCTCATGCATTGAGTCTAACTCGGATTTCATGGCATTTTGCCACTTCACGGAGTCGATGTCCAACATCGATTCTCTATAAGTAAAAGGGTCAGTCTTTTCAACTAAGAGAACATCGAGACTCTTTTCTTGTATCAAATACAAGTGTTCAGGAGGTATAGATACCATTTGTGACGTACGGAGTGAGTGTGTTGAAGGTTCTTCATCTACTTGAACTTCAGGTTCCTCCGTTGGTTCGTTGTTTTCAGGTTGGACTTCATCAAGTTCAACCTATCTGTGATTACCACATTCTGACAAAAATTCTACCTCTAGAAATTTTGTGAAGCGAGCTACGAACACATTTCGATGCTCGGTATTATAGAACAGATATCCTTTTGTATTCGAAGGATATCCAACAAACCTAAACTTTTTCCCTCGAGGTGAAAGTTTATCTTGATGAGCCATCCTAACATAGGCATGATAACCCCAAACCTTAATATAATTAAGATTTGGTCTCCTACCGGTCCATATCTCATATGGAGTCGTAGGAACAGCTTTTGAAGGAATCTTATTAAAAAGATGTGCAGCTATTAAAAGAGACTAGCCTCATAAGTAATATGGCAAATCTGTAAAACTCAACATAGATCGGACCATATCCAATAAAGTTCGATTTCTCCTTTCAGACACTCCATTGTGTTGTGGAGTACCTGGAGGAGTATATTGAGCGAGAATCTCATTCTCCTTCATATAATCCATGAACTCACTACTCATATATTCACCGCCTCGATCAGATCGAAGGCATTTAATACATTGACCAGTTTTTTTTTCTATTTCATTACGGAACTCTTTGAACTTTTCAAAGGTTTCTGATTTATGTCTCATCAGATAGACATAACCATACCATGACAGATCATCGGTAAAGGTAACGAAGTACGAATAACCATTGTGAGTAATCTGACTTAGTGGACCACATATATCAGAATGTACGAGTTCCAGTAAGTTAGTGGCGCGATGTCCAATACCAGAAAATGGGGCTTTGCTCATCTTACCCTAAATACATGATTCACAAGTTGGATATGGTTCAATGGTGAGATCTGGTATCAAACCATTACTAACCAATTGGGTAAGGCGTTTAACGCCTATATAGCCTAGCCTAATATGCCAAAGTTCAGTATTATTAACTATAGGTAAACTACGTTTATTAATCATAGTATTCAAAATATCTCTAGAAATATGCAATGTGTAATAACCATGCTCATTTGGACAACAAATTATCTGAATATTAAGTTTATCATATAAATACAAAGAACGGTTCTTAATATTAACATGATAACCTTCTGTATCTAATACAAAAAGAGATATAATATTTGCTATACATCCTGGTACAACGTAGCAATCATAAAAAAAAGGCTCTCATTTGGCAAAGGGATCTCGCATACTCTCACTGCAACTGTATCCAGAGAGTCTCCACTCCCAAAGCACAACTGCATCTCTCCAGGCTTCAGTTTCTTACTTTCCTTCAGCACCTGCAATGAATTGTAAATGTGAACAGGACAAGCAGAATCCAAAATCCAGCTGGATGTAACAGCTTCACAAGCTAGTGAGATATCGATAACTGAAAAAATAAATGTATCTGATGTAGATGTTATCTCCTTCCTTATCTGGGCAATGTAGTCAGGACAGTTCCTTTTCCAGTGCCCGACCTTGCTGCAGTGATGGCATTTGTCTTCAGAAGCCCTCTTGGGCTTTGCTATCTTTCCTTGCGGTGGAGGACTGAAACCCTTATTCTTCTTCGTTTTCGTCTTATTTCCCTTTGGTCGGGCCTGTGAAAAAGCAGATAGTGAAGTAGGTTTCAGAGTGCGAGTCAGTACTCTCTTCCTTAGGTCCTATTCCGCCGTGATCAGCATCCTATGCAGTTCATTATAGGAACATATAATCCTATTCATGTTGAAATACATCATGAATTGGCGATATGAAGCTGAGAGCAAACCAAGAATGTCACTTCTACTGAGAATGTCATTCAAAGGAAGATTATGTTGCCTCAGTTGTACGATTAAATCGATCAAGTGAAAAACATGCGAGCTCACAGCTTGCCCCTCGTCCAGTCGCGCATGGAACAGTTACATCACAACTTTATGAACAATAATTTATTCTTAGTTCATATAGGATTCTCTAAATCGCATCATCATACTATACACATATGGCATTTCGTAGTATTGCCTCTTGAGTTCTGATGCCAGTGAACTTAAGATGTATGATTTAACTTTTAAATCATCATCTTTCCAAGATTGAAAAACTTGTAGTTCCTCTGGTGTTTCATCCTCAGACACAGCAAGTGGCAGCGGACCCTCTAGTACATATCCCAACTTTTCGGATTCAATGACAATCCTTAAATCCATATCCCAATCGGCAAAGTTCCAGCGCCTTTAGGTTTGTTCATATCCAACATAAGTGCAAACAGATTAGTCAATTATGCCGCCATCGCAAATCTATCATATAGATTATAAGAAACGGTTAGCAGAAATTAAGCAGTTTCATATAAAATCGAAAGCATTAGCTAGATCATGGATTTTTAATCTAAAAATGCCTCTCCCACTAAATCATGCAATATTGTAATCCCCAAATAGAATACAAAGATTTAATAATTAAATTAAATACAAATAGTGAAATGTGGATCCCATTAATATATTTCAGCTCACAGCATTGACACGTTCTCGCCTACGTATATTCATCAGGTAAACAACTCATTGTCAATCACTCAATAGTGACTTATGGGTTTCCGATCCTGATCGTTTCTTGTTGTGACAACTTTGGCACATTCACAAGGAGGCGTACCAAACTCGTCAATGATAAACTCAAGCTACTTGCGTAACCCTGACAGCTTTGGCACGTTCAGGATTCCGCTTTTGCTTGAATTTATCTAGTATCAGATAAACATCCGACATAAATAAATTTCTATCGGCTATACCCTCACAACTTTGGCACGTTCTCGGAAGTAGTCATAGAAAAGATATCCATAAACTGTATTGATAAGACAGACCAAGTAACATGCATCAAATACATAATTAACATTAAGCCTTATTAATTATGGATTTTCTGCAAAAGATGTTTTTTACTTTATTTAATCAAATTAAATAAACACATGCATGCATAAAGTAAAGATTAAATTAAACATTGAATTTAAAAGGCATAATCATATCGGGTGTCCAGAATCAGACTCGCTCTGATACCATTTTGTAGGGGTTTTATGGCGAAAATCCAGTAACTCAATAATTTTTCTTTGATCAATTAAATAAACTTATTTATTTAATTACCCAATACTTAAAATTTAGATTTTACACAAGAAATCAAATTTCTTTATAATTACCGAATTGGCCCAATAGTTTGCAAATTGATCATTTTAGTCCTCAAATTGTCAAATACAATTTTGGATGATTCTAAATCAATTCTAAAATGATTTCCAACATGTCCAACACATCAAAATCAGATTGCAACAAAATCCCCAAAAAATTCCAAATTACCGAACAGCCCCATAATTTTTCAGTTTTTGCAATTTGGTCCATTTTTTTCAAAACATGTCAAGATCAAATCCAATAAACTCAAAATTAATATACATCATATGCACACCATAATACATAACTTATATGAAAATCCCCAAATTTAGAAAGGGTTAAGAACCCTAATTTTATAATTTCTTCAAATTGACAAATTTTATCAAATAAATTAAATCCAACACTTTAATTCAAACTTTACCACACCAAACAAGTCTCACCATCATGAAACAACTCAAGAATAATTATAGGTCATCAATGAGTGGCTTAGAAACTCTAGAATGGCAACTTGATTATCAAATAATCAAAAGAGAGCTTATGAAACCATTTCAAGCTCACTTGGATACCACACATGCTTTCATCTTTCAAACAAGTTCATAACCAATTAAAACACAATCTATAAGTGTAGAGACAATATCCTAGCAACACATGTTGAAGCTAAAACATTTTCTTAGTTGAAAGATTTAAAGAAAAACTTGCAAAATCAAAGTATTTCAAGCTTTTATTCTTTGATCTTCAACTTTTGCTCTCAACTCTTTTGTGTTTGTTTTTGGTAACTTGTTAACCTTAACCTAATAAAAATGAAACAAAACAATATATATTCACTAAATTTAGCCTTGGCCGAATTTTATGGCATATACAAAATATCTTGATTTTTTTTGTTTCAATAAAGTTTGCTTTATCAACTTGTGTAAATGATCATTAAACCAATTAATGATTTTCAACATGTCAAATAAAGCAACTCAAGGCATCTCCAAAAATATCAAAACTTAAGATATTTATATTTTAATTAATTTAATTATTTAACAATTAAATAATTATTTAAATATAAATATTTTAAATATATGTATTATATTTACTTTAAATATCCAAATACATATACATTTATGATATATGTCAAATATCACTATTTGATATTTAATTAATGTGTATTTAATAAAATCTATCATTAGATACAAATACACAATAATTAGGAAATGACCATTAGGTCCATTTTCATATATTTTTCGTTTAACTTTTAAACGACTTATAAATAATCAGTATTGTTCATAAAAGTTGTCATTGTTCTCTACGGGTAAATTTCACTAGTGAGACTCTCTAGATTCAGGCATATCCGTCACGAAATCCAATTTCTTTTTCATAATTTACCCACCTATAAATTATGACGACCATAGATAAACTCATTGAATCATACAGGTCGAGGTCTTGGCATATGTTTAATTCCTCTGTCATAGATATCCAGATATATCCCAAAGATATAGATGTAAACGTCAAATCTCTATAGGGACAATCTTGTCGACGTCTCTATTAGCAATCTCAAAAAGAAGACTTAGAACTTAATTCTAAAGTATACCACGGGCCCATGGTTTTTATCTGATTGCTAATCATATATGGACTACCTATGCTCTATACACAGAACTGACAGATCTTATCTCGATACACACAGGACACCCTGAGGATCTGTCCACACCCAACGAACAGGCGGATGGCTGATCTGAATAGATCGGTGACGTGACTGCCTTTTAAGTGTGGAAGATGTCTCATGTGCCCACAGTGATATCTCAAGTCGAAGAATCACAAATGATACTCAACCCGAGAATATTCTTATTGACGTTGGTATACCATCCATTAAGAATATTCGATGAGTCGTTCAGTGTTTATCCGCTATAAACACCTACACATCTATACGAGTCTCCAAGACTCATAGTTCATTGAGAAACAATTGGAATCATATATTTCAGTATACGACATGTACCGGTCTCAACGGATTTACTTTACTGACCAAGTTGTGTAAACCTTGACCAGAAACTGTCTAAGAATGACAACGTCATGATACAACTCAATGTCAGTTGTGACGTTTTTGCAACTGCATCATGACTAATCATTCTAAGGTCAAATATGTCTTTACCATATGAAGATATATATTATAAAACTGCTTATTTTATTCATAATAAAACATTTACAAAAGTATTTACAAGGAAATACAACGGGAAATTGGCGCTCTGAGCACCAACCCCAACAAATACATGAAAGATATTTACAATAATTGGCCTTATGGCCTTACATCTCGTAAATAAATAAATAAAAGAACAAGAGTCGGAAAAATTTATGACTACTGCATTTCATTCATCACATGAACAATATAATAAAACGTGCCTACTCATTCATAACATGCATTCATATTTGTATCTCATACAAAATTAATCAAAACATAAACTTTTAATTAAAATTCGGGAGTTTGAATACTTTTCAACCTGCTCTCGATGTAATTGTAGGGATTTCCGAATGAAATCTCAGCGGAAATCATCTCGCACAACAGAAACACATTTGGCCCTAGGATTGGACTTGAAAATAACTAAAGTCGGGTCATAATGTGTTTTATACCACTCTAATGATTTCTTGTTCCTTAAATACCATTGATTTTATAATGAATAATTTATTCATAATTATTATGAATTTTATCTTTCTATTCGTAATAGAAAAACTAGAGCGCTCTATTTGTTCAAATACCAAATCAATATTTAAGGAAGATACTCCTATACTTCTCTAAAAAAATTGAGTGGATTCCATAACTATATAAAATGTCCACATCTATATACCAAACTATGTCCCCAAAGTACATAATTATTGATTATGATTGCTAATCGATCCCATCTTTGTAAATTAAAAGATATAGTCCATCAGGCAGGAGTTCATAGTGCACTCAAGATTCAGATCAATCCATATATGATCATATATTATACTGATATGAATTTCTTTATTTAATGGCTATTAAATTAAATTCATTTATGTCTGAGTCAAGTCCTATATGATCATATCATATAGGTTATATTCTCATGTCATCACATGAACAATCTCGGATCAAAGTCATTATATAATTATGGAATGTACCGCAACTGTAAATAAACCAAAAAACTAAGTACTCATCTTTATTTGCTATATACAGACTATTTTAAATTTCTAATTTTAGAATTAAATAGTCTTATGTATGACACTCATACACTAAGTATGAAAGTACATTATTAATCATGGCATGCATGAAAATTTATAATATGCGAATCTAAAACAAACAATTTTTTATAAGTGAAAGTGCATCATTTATTTATTAAAATAAATCCGTTTACATATTACATAATGCTCTATGACATAATCCTTACACATGAATATTTTTTACCTTAGTGATGTTCTTGTTAGAGTTGGTGCTCGGCGGGCCAAATTTTATTGTATTTATTGTAAATACGATGTATATTATATTTATTATGAATAAAATTAAGTAATTTTCATCAATATAATCTTAAATATGGTATAGGTGTAAAAGACCTTAGAATGAATAGTTATGACATAATTACAAAAGCGCCGTAATTATTACTGAGAAATGTCACAATACAATTCATTCCTAAAATTATTCCTAGTCAAGGTTTACATATCTGGTCAGTTAGTAAACCCGTGAGACAGGTACGTGTCGTATATTAGAATTGTTCTAATGGTTTATCTTAGTAAACCATGTGTCTTGGGAGACTTATATAGACACGTAGGTATTTATTGGATAAATATTGAACGACTCATTCAAAAATTCCGAATAGATGGTACACTAACGTCAATAAGAATCTTTACGAGTCGAATAGCATATTAGCTCCTTTGACTAGTGATAGCACTGTGGATATGTGAGATATCCTTCATACTTTGATGACAATCACGTCAACGATCTTTTAAGATCAGACCTCCGCTTGTTCGTCAGGTATGGATTGATACTCACGATATCATGTGATATATTCAGAAAGGATCTGTCAGTCCCGTGTACGGGATTTAGGTGTCCAATTTGTGATTCTTTGAAATCCTTGGCTGAGGTATGATTCGGAAACGAGTTCTGAATATTTACTGAAGAATCATAATTATTTCGCGACACATGAATTATTCATAGCGGAGATTTGACGTTTAATCTATATCTCCGGAATAATTCGGATAACCTATGACAGAGGGATTATATATATGCAATGACTTCGACTTGGATGGTTCAACTCAATTATATGTGGTCGTCGTAATTTGTGAGTGGAAAGATTAAGGACATGGAAATGGTTTCCGTGACAGATAAACTTGAAGCTAGAGAGTCCCACAATATAAAGTGTACTCGTTGAACACTTGGGCAATTAATTATGGGTAATTCGGATTATTCATAATTTACACATGCGTAATAAGTAATGTGTATTTGTATATGATACTTAATTTAGATTAGATACACATTATTAACCTATTGGATTTTTGACACTTGTTTTATTATTATTATTAATTATTAATTAATAATGATATAATGGAAGAATATTCTTGGAATATTTTTCCATATAGTTATTTTATATTTTTGTTAATTAAAATAAATTAATTGATTAATTGTTAATCAATTGATTTATTATATAAGAATTATTCTTGGAATATTCTTATTTATTTGGCCTAATTTGAATGGCCAAACCATGTGTTTTTAACACATGGATTTTAATTAATAAAAATCAAAATAATAATTAACTATTTCGATAAGATTAAATAGTGTCAAAATCATAGCCTTGAAAATTGTTATTTTTGTATTAAAAATAACATAATTTTCGAAATTGGCCAAAAATTCTATAAAAATGTTGTTTCATTTTTGTTAGGGTTTTAGCCATTCTCAAGTGTTGAGAAACACAAGAAAAAATGGGGTTAGGGTTCATAAACATAAAATCAACATCAAAGGAAGAAAATTGAAGGAGTTGGAAATTAAAGATTAAGGTAATGTTGAATTTCCAATTTCTATTTTTCTTGTTTTGTTTCTTGAAGCATGAAATTTATATTAGATATGTATTTTGCATGACTTACTATATATATATATATATAGAAGCAAAATTTGGTGTTAGATTGTTTAATAATCCTAATTGTTTTCTTTTATAAGCATGTGTTGATAGATTAATTAGTGAATTAATCTTCAAAATTAAAATTTCCATTTTAGAGTGATATTACCACTCTAATATTGCCTTTAAGTGTTCTTGGAACTTTGTATTGTGGTGATTAAATTTGATGTGAATTAATTGGATTAATTTTGTGATTAAATTGAATTTTGTCATGAAAATGGACAAAAACAAAAAACTGGATCAGATTTGTTTTGGTTATTAAATCAGAATATTTTTCATGTAAAAATATGTTATTTGGATGATATTAGATGTGTATTGGGTGGTGGATAAATTCTGGAAATTGTTCCGGAGAGAAAATGCGAGAAAACGGTGAAATTCGCGTCGAAACGAGCTGACCGCGTGCCGGCTGTGAAACCAGCAAACTAGGAACTGTTTGGGCAGCCCAATGGCTGACCGAACACTGCCCAGGTGTCCAGGTTCACCCGGCTTGGTTGATGGTCAACCGATTTGACCGTTTGCCCGTTACGTGTAGTTTTTGTCGAAAAATATTTTCGTAAAATAATTCGTCATGTAACGAAATATATTACGTTATTAAATGTTAATAAATAATATATTTAAACTTATTTGAGTGAATTAAAAATATTTGATATTTATTATTCCCTCGGAAAAGTTTTTAAATGTTTAAAAACCATTTCGCCTTTCGCCGCACCCTTCCGCTGTGTACACCCTAATAAAATGGTATTAGAGCAATTGATCCCACATCCAAAATAAGTTTTCATGCCTTAAATATTTGATATTTAATTCAATTTATTTTACACATGCTTGATAATTAATTGATTGGATCAATTATTTAACTCTTTGACAGTTTTTGTAAAATCCATATAATAAGGCTTTTTGTATTTGTGAGTGTATTGTACACTAATAGGTCCGTCTCATCAATACGGATATAAATACCTTTTTCTGATACTGTGGTTGTGTCTGCCAAAGCAGTGCGGCTATGGTTAACGGAAATTTGATTATACCGGTAAAACTTATTTGATAAGAAACAAATTCGAGCGAACGTGCATACCAATAAATGCCAAAGTAGCGAGGTGATGCATTAGTACCTTGGATATGTATATTGACGAGTATTGCCTTGAATACGCCCCATCCAATAGATGCCAAAGCAGTGAGGATCGAAAACGGTTCAGGACATATTTTAAAGAGTCATATTGGATGTGATGGTAATAGTTACCTACTTTCAAATATATTTGAGTACAATATGCCAAAGCTGTATGTTTAAATATATTTGTGAGGTCTACTTCCTGTTATAGAATTTAATTTAACTATTGAATTCTCGTATTTTTTTTGGGATTATCAATTTATGTAAAGTAGTGGGAGGGCATCTTTATATTAAAAATCCATGATATGTTGGATGTTTTGTGATATTGATGAAATTTCTTTTTTCTTCTAACTCATGTTTCTTTTGTTAAGTTTGTGATGGCAACTACTTCTTCCTCTAATCATTTTGCTCGTGTCTTGGACGCGAACAAATTAACTAGTCCTGAGAATTTTAGTGAATGGGAATTGGATCTTAAGATTGTCTTAAGGTCCGAGAAGTTAGGTTATGTGCTGGATAGTCTAGTACTGTTGGATATTGCACCGAAGTCCTTACCTGAAGAGATTGAGGTTTTTGAGAAATGGAAGGATAATGATCTGAGAGTCAGGTCACTCATTCTCTGTTTTATGTCTCCTGATCTAAAGAGGCAATATGATGATATGTCTGACTCCTACAGCATTATAACTCAGCTTCGAGAGCTTTTTCTAAACCATGAGCAAACCCTGGTGTATATAATTTCTGTGGAATTGTTCCACGCTCGTTTGGCTGATGGCAAGCCCATGAGTCCACATGTTCTGCACATGATGGATCTCATGGAGCAGCTTCGAAAGTTTAACTTTCAGCTGAATGAGACTTTGGGCAGGAATTTGATTCTTGGCTCACTCTCATCGGCGTATTCCCAGTTCATTATGAACTTCAACATGCATGGTATTCGTTGTTCCTATAGTTAGTTGCATATGATGCTTCAGACTGCTGAGGATGACATCAAGAAGGGTGTGCCGACACTCATCTCAAATTCCTCTTTGTCTAGTTCTTCTTCTTCTCAATCTACGAGATCGGGCAAGAAGAAGAAGAAAATAGCAAAGAAGACTAGTTTTGGTGTTCCTTCCAAATGAATGAAAAGCCAGGCAAGTCGAAAAAGAAGAAAGTCGATGAGGACAAGTGCCACCATTGTGGCAAGATTTGACATTGGAGGCGTAATTGTCCAGACTATATAGCTTCCGTCAGACGGGAGAGAGCCTCCGCATCATGTATGTTTTTTTTTCCCTATCATTGATATCTATTTGGCTTGTGAAGCCATTGGTTCTGGATGGGTTTTAGATTCTGCTAGTCTGAATCACATCTGCGATTCATTGCAGGGACTGAGGGTTAGTAGGATGCTTAATCCAGGCGAAATATAGCTGCGTTTTGGGAATGAAGATTCTTTATCTGTAGCAGCTGTTGGCGAATGCGAGATTCGTCTATCGAGAGGCAACATCATTTTGACAGATTGTTTTTTGTGTCTGGTTGTGTAGCTAATATTATCTCCCTGTTTGTATTAGATATAAAATGATATCATGTACATATTAAGAATCGTTCTATGTATATATATGATATGAATGATGTTTTATTACACAAATGTACAAATTCGCAAGGTCATTATATTTTGCATGCTATTAGAGATGATTATGAAATTGGGAATAATAAACGTACAAGATCTGAAATAACTGATACTGAATTGTGGCATATGTGGTTAGGTCATATAGGTGTACGACGTCTGACCCAGTTGGTTAAGAATGGTCTGATTGAGAATCTAACCATATTATCTTTTCCAACTTGAGAATCTTGTATTCAGGGTAAAATGACCAAAGCCTCATTTACTGGTGTTGGATATCGGGCCACAGACTTATTGGAACTCGTACATAGTGATGTATGTGGTCCTATAAGTCAAACTACTTATAGTGGTTTTTCTTACTTCGTAATATTTACCGATGATTTATCCCGATATGGTTATGTTTATTTGATGAAACATAAATCGGAAACCTTTGAAAAGTTTTCGATGGTGAAATGTTAGGTTTGTTGGATATCCTTCGAGTTCCAAAGGATATCAATTCTATGAACCCGAGCATCGAAATGTGTTCGTAGCTCGTTTTGCCAGATTTCTTGAATAAGAATTTTTGGCAGAAGGTGGTAATCATAGAATGGTTGAGCTTGATGAAGTCCAACATAAAGATGACAGACCGATAGAGGAATCACAGGTCATACAGAAGCAGAACCTTCTAGTTCTACTCTCCGTAGGTCTACTAGGATATCGAGGCCTCTTAAGCGGTTGTATTTGATACAAGACAAGAGTCTCGATGTGATCCTTGTTGAGGAGATTGATCCATATACCTACAGAGAAGTAATGTTAGATATTGATTCCGCTAAATGGCAGGAAACCATGAATTTCGAAATAGACTTTATGCATCAGAATCAAGTATGGGACTTGGTTCTGCTTCCTGAGGGAATTGTTCCCGTTGGTTGTAAATGAGTTTACAAAAGGAATCGTGGGCCTGATGGGAAGGTTGAAACCTTCAAAGCCCGACCGGTTGCTAAAGGTTACACTCAAAGGTCAGGTGTGGACTATGATGAAACCTTTTCACCAGTAGCGATGCTAAAGTATATTAGGATTTTGTTGGCTATCACTGCTTACCATGATTATGATATTTGAAAAATGGATGTCAAAATGACTTTTCTTAATGGATTTCTTAATGAAGAAATATATATGGAATAGTCGGAGGGTTTTGTCTCCATCCAAAATTCTGGCATGGTATGTAAGCTTAAGAAGTCCATTTATGGACTGAAATAAGCTTCGCGGAGTTGGAATCTTCGTTTTGATAAGGTAATCAGATTGTCTGATTTTCTCAAAAATGAAGAAGAACCTTGTGTTTATAAGAAGGTTAGTGGGAGTATGATCATGTTCTTAGTGCTTTATGTTGACGACATCATGATCATTGGAAATGATCTTGGAATGATGTAGGGTGTTAAAGCATATCTCTGTAAAAACTTCTCCATGAAAGACTTGGGTGAAGCTTCTTATATACTTAGTATAAAACTCTATAGAGATAGAGAAATGAAGCTGATTGGGTTATCCCAATCTTCGTACATAGATAGAAAGGTATAACTTTAGCAATTGTAAAGTTTCTAATATACCTTTTCGACATGGCATTCATCTTTCGAAGAAGATGTGTCCTCAGACGGAAGATGGAAAGACTAGAATGTCTAGTCAACCTTATGCATGATGCTTAGGAAGCATTATGTATGACATGTTATGTACGAGACCTGATATTAGTTATGCAGTAAGCGTTACTAGCAGATATCAGTCAAATCCAGGTAACAACCATTAGATGGCCGTTAAACATATCCTTAAGTATCTGAAAGGTACTAAGGATAAGTTTCTTATTTATGAAGAAGGTGATTTACAGATAAGAGGATATACAAATTCTAACTTTTAGTCAGATCCTGATGATAGAAAATCTACCTCAGGTTTTGTATTTACTCTTTATAATACTGTCGTTAGTTGGAAGTGTTCCAAACAAGGATCAACAGATGATTCTACCACTGAGGCGGAATAAATTACAGTATTAGATGCTACAAAGGAAGCTGTATGGATTGGAAAATTTATCACTGAATTGGGAGTTGTCCTAAGCATCGAGGATTCGATCCCGTTGTTCTGTGATAATAGTGGTGTCGTTGCATAAGCAAAAGAACCCAGAGTGCATTAGAAATCGAAACATGTGGGGCGAAAGTACCACATTATTCATGAGATCATCACTCGAGGAGATGTTGTCATATGCAAGATATCTGGAGAGGACATCATAGCAGACCCGCTTACGACGATCTTGCCTCCGATACTATATGATAGACATGGCGATGGGTATTAGATACCATCAAATTTGGCACTAGAGCTAGTGGGAGAAAATGTTGGAGTTGGTGCTCGGCGTGCCAAATTTTATTGTATTTATTGTAAATACGATGTATATTATATTTTATTATGAATAAAATTAAGTAATTTTCATCAATATAATCTTAAATATGGTAAAGGCGTAAAAGACCTTAGAATGAATAGTTGTGACATAATTGCAAAAGCGCCGCATTTGTTACTAAGAAATGTCACAATATAATTCATTCCTAAAATTGTTCCTAGTCAAGATTTACATATCTGGTCAGTTGGTAAACACGTGAGACATATACGTGTCGTATATTAGAATTGTTCTAATGGTTTATCTCAGTAAACCACGAGTCTTGAGAGACTTATATAGACACGTAGGTATTTATTGGATAAATACTAAACGATTCATTCAAAGATTCCTGATAGATGGTACACCAACGTCAATAGGAATATTTACGAGTCGAATAACATATTAGCTCCTTTGACTTGTGATAGCACTGTAGATATGTGAGATATCCTCCATACTTTGATGACAGTCACGTCAACGATCTTTTAAGATCAGACCTCATTTGTTCATCGGGTATGGACTGATACTCACGATATTCTGTGATGTATTCAGAGAGGATCTGTCAGTCCCGTGTACGGGATTTAGGTGTCCAATTTGTGATTCTTTGAAATCTTTGGCCAAGGTATGATTCGGAAACGAGTTCCGAATATTTACTGAAGAATCATAATTATGTCGCGACACATGAATTGTTCATAGCGGAGATTTGACGTTTAATCTATATCTTTGGAACAATTCAGATAACCTATGACATATGGATTATATATATGCAATGACTTCGACTTGGATGGTTCAACTCAATTATCTATGGTCATCGTAATTTATGAGTGGATAAATTACGGACATAGAAATTGTTTCTGTGATAGATAAACTTGAACCTAGAGAGTCCCACAATATAAAGTGTACTCGTTGAGCACTTGGACAATTAATTATGGATAATTCGGATTATTCATAATTTACATATGCGTATTAAGTAATGTGTATTTGTATATGATATTTAATTTAGATTAGATACACATTATTAACCTATTGGATTTTTGACACTTGTTTTATTATTATTAATTAATTAATTAATTAATTAATTATTAATTAATTATTAATAATGATATAATGGAAGAATAATCTTGAAATATTTTTCCATATAGTTATTTTGTATTTTTGTTAATTAAAATAAATTAATTGATTTATTATATAAGGATTATTCTTGGAATATTCTTATTTATTTGGCCTAATTTGATTGGCCAAACCATGTGTTTTTAACACATGGATTTTAATTAATAAAAATCAAAATAATAATTAACTATTTGAATAAGATTAAATGGTGTCAAAATCTTAGCCATGAAAATTGTTATTTTTAGATTAAAAATAACACAATTTTCGAAATTGGCCAAAAATTTATATATAAATGAAGTTGTTTCATTTTTGTTAGGGTTTTAGCCATTCTCAAGTGTTGAGAAACAAAAGAAAAAAAGGGGTTAGCGTTCTTAAACATAAAATCAACATCAAAGGAAGAAAATTGAAGGAGTTGGAAATTAAAGATTAAGGTAATATTGAATTTCCAATTTCTATTTTTCTTGTTTTGTTTCTTGAAGCATGAAAATATATATTAGATATGTATTTTGCATGACTTACTATATATATATTAGTAAGTATGTATATATATATATATATATTGATATGTATATGAAGCAAAATTTGGTGTTAGATTGTTTAATAATCCTAATTGTTTTCTTTTATATGCATGTGTTGTTAGATTAATTAGTGAATTAATCTTCAAAATTAAAATTGCCATTCTATAGTGATATTATCACTCTAATGTTGCCTAGAATTGTTCTTGGAACTTTATATTGTGGTGATTAAATTTGATGTGAATTAATTGGATTAATTTTGTGATTAAATTGAATTTTGACATGAAAATGGACAAAAACTAAAAACTGGATCAGATCTGCTTTTGGTTATTAAATCAGAATATTTTTCATGTAAAAATATATTATTTGGATGTGTATTGGGTGGTGGATAAATTCCGGAAATTGTTCCGAGGCGAAAATGTGAGAAAACGGTGAAATTCGCGCTGAAACGAGCTCACCACGTGCCGGCTGTGAAACCAGTGAACTGGGCACTGTTCGGGCAGCCCAAGGGCTGACCGAACACTGCCCAAGTGTCCAGGTTGGCCCGGCTCGGCTGATGGTCAACCGGTTTGACCGTTTGCCCGTTACGTGTAGTTTTTATCGAAAATTATTTTCGTAAAATAATTCGTCGTGTAACGAAATATATTACGTTATTAAATGTTAATAAATAATATATTTAAACTTATTTGAGTGAATTAAAAATATTTGATATTTATTAATTCGCTCGGAAAAGTTTTAAAATGTTTAAAAACAATTTTCGCCTTCCGCTGCGTATACCCTAACAGTTCTTAGGTATGGGCTACTCTCTAATGGCTCTAACTTTCTCCTTGATATTGACCCAAGATGGACACCATCTCTCAGATAACAAAAACAAAGCCATCGCGAGACGCTATTTGAATCTCACGGTGTTGAATTAATGACCGAGATCATGAGATATATTGTCATATATCTCTCTCCTACTCAATATTTTAAAATAAGATTTTCTAAATTACTAATGATTAATAGCTAACTAAAATTTTAACTCACATTATTGTGTTAAAACTAAATTTCTAAAATTTATTTTACCTTCACTAAATTAATCCTTTTTAACTTAAGTGTGAAAATAATCGATTTTTACTATTAAAATCTAATTCCAATTAGATTATCGTTTACTTCTGAATTAAACTATGCAACCTAGCAAATTATTCATCTTAATCTATTTAAACAATTTAAAAAATAGCATGAATAATTCATATGCATGCCATGGCATCTTAAAATATAAGAGTAGATACCTTATGCTAAATGAAATTTTAATGCATCACATGAAATAAAAACATCAACATATGAATATGTAATTGACCGGGTTCTTTGCTTTTACCTAAAATAAATATAAATACAGTTTTAATCAAATGCATTCCTCAATCTTCAATATTCAATCAATGAGTATACAATTTTCCTAAATTGCTAGTATAGTTTTTGGTTTTACTACCATATTGATACTAAATAAATAATATTTGCATATATTTTTTGACATTGTGAATTATCCGTCTCATTATGGATATTTCTACGATACCAAAGAATTTTAACAATATTATTGCTCCACCTAATTTTTATATTTTATCTCAAGAAGTCATTCAACCATGCGATTTGACAAAAATATATTTTTGCCGTCATAATATTCTTAACACCATTAATGATTGATACTAAAACAAAACTGGAGGTGCTATAATGTTATAGGTGATCTATACTTTTACTAAACCGGAGGTGATTCATTGATAATTTCCTTATTGTCAATATTCAAAAGGGTAACATAGTCATTCTATTAAGATCGTGAAAACTCGCCTTTGACGAGTTGACCCGAAATACCGGCCTTCATAATCCGATATCCCGTCCCTCGTCATTTTCACATTTTTAATCAGCAATTAGCACCTATCGGCTATCGCCCGCCCCCATCAAACAGCAAACACGAAGAACTCCACGTTTTGCTTATAATCCATAAAGAAAACGAAACCAAAACGCAGCCAAAAATCGTCGTATAATTTGAAATTAACTGAAGGACAATTGATTCTGTTCAAAATTATCAACGGAAAAAAACGAATGGCTTCTGATCATTCGCTTCAATCGGAGATCGGACCTGATGGTCTCCCACGGGAAGCGCCTGTCATCGCCTACACGGAGAAGGTCTCTCTTTTTATCTATTTACTCGTGAATTTATGGTTTTTTTTTAATTCCAATTAACTTTTAATGTGATTGTGATTTTGTGTTATTTGTATCAGATAATCGAAGAAGAGCAGCTTCAATTGAAGAAGTATGTTCACATTTTTGTTTTATTAAGATCTGTTACTGTTTATGTTTTAACTTAGTAAAGTTGACTTTGTAGTTCTGTAAAATTGCAGAATTGTGTTGCCAATGCAATTTGTTTCGATCTGTATGGAGCTAGACAATGCAATTTACTTAATTTGTTACAGCGCATGGTTTAGTTACCTTGAATGATTGAAGATTTTTACAACTAAATATTGCTTGTTAAATTCTTCTTAGTAATTGAAGGTAGCCAGATATAGAGAAATAGAGATGATGTATTGTCTTTTGTTAGGATATTTTGATGGTGCAGAGGATTTTGGTGGTTTGATTATATGTATTATGATCAAAGAGGATGAAAAATCTTGTATCAGGAGCTATTTAAAGTCCATGCGTTGATTTTGATAGTGTCAGGAGTCGGGACATTGTAGAAGCATATTGGACATGGTGGAGGTAGTCTAAGACTATTGAAGTTAGTGGTGATGCTGGCATTGAATTTGGCATTGTGTTGATGAGCATAGCAGCTATAATAACTGATTTGGTAGAGTGGTCTTGAAAGTGATGGTGGTGGTGGCAGTTTTAACAGCAATGTGGTAGTGGTGGTTATAGTCTGCTGAATAGATGGCAGGATGAGCATGGATGTGGCTGTGGTGTAGTTATGTGTTTTGAGTGGTCAGTGGATTTCTTGTCATTGGCCTTATAATTCATAGCGTGCTTTGTCTCTTGTTTTGAAATTTCTTTTGATTTAGCAATTATATAGGAATTTGTTTTCTTTTTTGAGTTAATTTGGTTGTTAGTAAAACCATGGGCCACTAAGAAGTTTATTCCTTAATATTATCATCTAAACCATTTTTCATTCAGAAGTTCAATTGCTATTGTACTGTATAGCTCTTGCTCCTATTTCCTGAGTGTACCTTATTTTTGTTTTGCTAATGTTATGTTGATTTGTGTACCTCAATTTTCTTTCTCTTTCATTTTACTTTTGATTCGTATGATGTCAAGCATGATCTTCTCTGGTACTTGTTTTCAGATACATTGAAGAAAATTATTCTAAAATATGTGATGTTGAAAGAGAGCTGGCAAATCTTACAATGGAAATGAAACTCACCGCTGGGCCAAAAAAAGCAGGTTGCTAAATGATAATCGTTATTAGTGAAAGTTGCAGCCTGATGGAATTTGTCTTTATTAGTGTCTGGCTGAGATACTCTGCCATTGCTGTGATGTATGGCACTTTACTTTAAGCACTCGAACACTTGAGAAAGAAAATAGAAATGTCAACTGAGAGAATTCGTGTTGCCAAGCAGAAGGAAGAACAAGCACGAAAGGTTTGTCCCTTCTGATTAAACTCAGCTTATGTTATAGTCAAAATTACAGCTTCACCTTTGCGTGACCTTTCAAATGGATAGAGATTCTGATATTTTATATCTCAATAATTATAAACTCACAGTTGTGCTGAAGTTGTTTGACCATAAGTTGGCTTGCTTTTGTTAGATACAGGTTTATAGTAGATGGAATCTTTTCTGAAACATAGTCAATGTAGTTTATATTACGCACATCCATATGTTTTCTTTTTGATCCATGTAGCTACATTCGCTCCCTTCATTCAGAATCCTTTTATAGAACTGAATACACTTTTATTCTACCAAGAAGCTGTTTTGACCTGAGAAGGGGATTTACTACTTGGGGTCATGGTTTTCTGGATTTTTCACTGTACTTTAGGTGTGGGAAGCAGCGTCACAGGCTGTGAGGGATGAGGAAGCAATAAAGGAGAAGCTATGTAAGGATTCAAATAATCTGGTACTTATATATTTGCTAAATATTTGATGCAGGATGTCACTAATTTATGAATTTATATAATGTTATGTATGATAGGTTAAAGAAAGCTGTAATGCTCAGTTTTCTAGGCTTTAGGAATTGAAAAGACGACTAGAAGCTTTGAACCCGAGTAGAACAACAATTTATTCTCCTCGTGTAAGAGCTCTCTTTTCCATTTCTATTCTTCACCCCCATATCTTTTTTAATCGAGTACTTGCACGATTCTCCAGTGGTCAACAATTTCCTGGATTTCCCATCATCTGAGCATCTGTTACTTGTTTATGCATTGCCTTCTTTGCATCTTCTTCTGACTGAATAACATTCTGCAACCAGCCATGTACTTTGGGACTTTGGAGTATTTTCTTGTTTAATTCATCATTAATTTACTGCATTTGCTTTATGTGATCTGCAAGGAGTGAATTAACAATTAACACAGTGCAAGAAGATATTAACTAACTTAACAGATTATTTTGAACTTTGAATTGACAACAAGATACACACTTTATGTCTTTATCTAATGGCATTCAGACTTAGCAAAAAAATTTCATTGTCCTGTTCATCTCATCTCATGCTTTTTCATTCATAAAGGAATTTCACTTTTAATTAGCAGGTTATTAGAAAGATGTTTGAGATTTTGAATCTGGATTTATCTTTAGGATGAGAAACCAATGGGACCTGCAGATATCAATCTAGCTCCAGACACTCCTGCCATCGCAGTGTCAGTACCAGGTGCTGGAGTAAAACAAAATGCTACATCCAATCAGGAGACGGTGGAAACGCTCCAGTTGTGAATGGGAACAATCATCATCCTACTGTCGAGGGAGAAGTAAAGGGAAAGAAGGAAATCCACTTTCAGGGACGAGGAAATGGAGTTGGCATTGTGCCCAAGGGTAGAGAATCTGGAGCACCCGGTTGGACTGGTGCTGGCTTTGACATGGATGGTAGATCTTAGAAGCATAGTGTCAATTTTCTATGTTGAAGCACAGAAGTTTTACTCATTTATTGGGTATATTCTTTCATCCATCCTATTCCTTATATTCTACAGTTGATGCTTTTTCTCATATTCTTCCAATGTCTAAAGCTTGTTGATGTTTAAAAAACAATGCCACCTGGCCCTTTTGATTTTATCTCTTCCTTTCAACTCATGAAGGTATCTAGTAGTATATTTCAAGCAAGAAATTGTACAAAAATACATATTTCACGTTCCTTATCATTTTGTACCGAATGTGTGACCAGAACCTGTGGGAAAACTTATTTCCTTACCAGAAAAAATATCAATTTGCTTGTTACATCTGCAAGGTTTAGATAAGCGTCGATCTTTGAGATTTTGATGTGAAGTGGGGATATTCTTGAAAAATGACCTATGTACTATGTATTGTTTTACTGCTGTTATGACTCCAGTAAAAGTTTACCTTTTGTAAAGAATAAAAGATGGCCCATCTTTTTTTAATTTTTTTTTTTCCTGATTGAGCAGAACCAGTCTAGATATGGAAGAAAAATATCTTATGCTTTCTTTTGTAGGTTTAGAGTAACTGTTCCTAGATTCTGAAATTTAATTCTCCTATAGTCCATCTAATCTTGTGATCCGATATTGTGACGTGGACAGTAAAATGTCCAAACAGGTCTTTTTTCCCTTGATTTAGTTCCTAATTATAAAATTGCTTCTAATAATGCCAAACACAGCCATAAGAGATCAAAATCCTCGAGGAATGTAACTATTTATTTGATTAGATGATTGGAAATTACAGAATAGCTAGATCTCAGCTTGTACAATCAAATAATTTTTAAGCATGAGCTGGTTGTGCTGACTGGAGTTATCTAGTGTACCGAATGAATGATTGTGTCTTTTTCTGCTGTAGATACTTACAACTTACATATGTAGGTACTATACTAAACTTGATTGACTCATTCACTTATGTATATTTTGTCATGTTGTATGATTCTTTCCTGCCATTTTTATTCTGCCTATAGCATTTTTATCATTGGATTAGGATGTAAAACATTTTACTATTTCAAATTCAAATTTTGAAAGCTGTAAATTCA